>VZTT01031336.1:0-12268 GCA_013400855.1 Buphagus erythrorhynchus | reverse complement strand
CACAGGGGAGTGTCAGACCTGGGCACACACAAGTGTGGTGCCAGGGCGTTGTGTGGTGCACCCTGTGCTTGAGGGCAGAAGTGATTTGGGGAAGAATGAGGTTTGTGAGAGCCCAGGATGGGGTTTGTTTGCAAGGGCACAAACCTGAGAGAAGAGGACGTTGAGGGGGGTTAATGGTGCACCACGAGAAGAGACAAGGAGCAGCTGCAAGAACACGTGGGGAGCACCTGGAGATGAGTGGAACGTTTTCAGCAGGACCTTTGCACAGGTGAGCTGTGTGTGTGCAGGGGGGCTGCGAGGCCATGCTGCCCCAGGTGCCCAGGGTCCCAATCCCCTGCCCTGCCCCACAGCCCTGGCTGCACTGGGAGCAGCCCCTACCTGATGACAAAGCTGTGAGCATCAATCTCGGGGCCACAGCCACTGCTGAGCAGCACCCCTGAGTTGCCCACGATGGCACAGGTGGGGAACTGCTTGCCCTTGAGGGGAGAGGTGCGGGGCAGCAGCTCGTACAGGTTCTGTGACACGTTCATGGTGCTGTCCCTGTCAAACACGTAGTGGATGATGTCCCCTGGCTTCAGCGTCCCCTTCAGCACTGAAATGTCCTTCTCTGCATCCAGGAACTTCAAGATCTGTTTCCTAAGCACAGGGAAGAAAACAGCCTTATCAGGTAAGGTACAGAGATAACCCCCCCTGGCTGCCCTCACTCTCTGGCCAGTCCATCTGGCCCTGCTCTCCAGGCACAGCTTACAAAGGAAATCTCCATCTCAGTGCCTGCTCCCTCTCCACTCATCTCTGCCCGGGGCAGGCTACCACAGTCAGCCCACCATTAGTGAGGGTCCCTCCGAGTTTACCCAGGCAAGAAGTCTCCTTCTCTCTGTGACCCATCACCTGCACACACAAATTCCACTTGGCCTGAAAAACAGGGGCTCAAGTGCTCTTTGTTTTGTCGTTTCCAGGCCAGCTGGCTCAGCTGGGAATTCATTTCCAAGCAATCGCTTACAGATATGAAGCCTAGCTCAGCAGGAGATAAGTCTTTTTATTTCTTCCTTGACTTCTTTAGATGATACAATTTGCCAGCTTGCACTGAAGAGGACCAAATCTGTCTCTTGTCCTATAGGTAATTACCAGTACCTGATCTTCAAAGAGAGTGTCTGGTTGTGTCTCCATTTGGATGAGGCTGGTTTAATGTTGTGCTTAATGCTTTCATTACTTCTGTCAACAACAGCTGGAGACGAGGAGTCATTTATTACTACTTCAGCTCTAGAGAAAACAAAGTCAGGGAGAGGGAGACAGAATCCGTTAGCATCCCAATGGCACTTCTAATCACAGTCTTCAGCTCTGGCTGCTGGAATTCAAACTTCATCAGAAAAGCAAAATTGTAGTTATTAGCTAAACAAGAAGTGAAAGCCTGTTCGTACTCTGCTACACTCAAGCAGACAGACAGAGATCCTTAAATACCCACTCTCTTCCATGAACACAGACTGACAGCCAGGCACAGTTCCACAGAAAACACACTACTGCACACTGAGCTGCAGGAAGGCATGCACAAAAAAACACACAATGACAGGCTGGCAGATGGGCACTTGCAGACAAGACACCCCAAAGCCCCCAACATTCACTAAGGAACTTCCTAGCCAAGGTGGCTGCCCTGTTGCCTTGTGGTCACACATGAACAGCCCAATGTGGAGCCAGCTCAGTTCCTGGAGAAGATGAAAATCCTCACCAGAGAGAAGCAACCCTCTCTTCACCCAATGGAGAAATTAATTCAGCTGAGCTGCTGGGTGCTGCTTGTGAGACTGGGCTGTGAGCATCCTGTACTAAAGAGGGGCAGGCTGGCTCACTGGAAACTTTTTCCCTGCTTAGAATTGAGCACAAGGATTTCAGCACCCATATCACCTGTTCCAGACCAAGAAATGAGCAGCAGCCAGATGCTGGAGACCACTGGGAGACCCCAGCGTTTAATCTCAGCTCAAAGAAGCAAATCAGCCCCAGCACCTCTATGACATTTAAATCAAAGTGCACGAATTGAAGGAGCCTCCAAATATTTGTTCCAGCCAGCTGCCCTCCTAAAAGGAAAGCCAAGCATCTCATCAAGAAGCTGCGTGTGTATCTGCAGACCCAAAAAAGCCTTCACACTTCAGAGCACTCTGAAAAATACACAGCCAAAGCACTCACTATCAGCTAAAGGGAATCTCCCTCTTCACTGCAAAGGGCTTTTTCCAGCTGGGAAATGCTTTGTAAATAAATGCATTTCTATAAAGCATGTACACCCCAAGGAGGGAGCAGAGGGAGAGATGGGCCAGAGGTGGTGGCTCAGGCTCATGGACAAACATCCAGCTCCTGGGAACATATCTCCAGCCCAGGAAAAGAGCTCCCCAGGACACACTGTGGCTCACACTGTATAATGCTTCAAAAAGGCAAAGAAATGTGTTTATAAATGCTGGCTGCCAGTGTCCTGATGTGTGTGTATACAGTACCTCTCCAGAGGCTGCCAGTCTGTTGGATTTGTTTGCTTCTTGCATTTTGCTGCATCACTCATGTCTTGGAAACCTTACCTAGGTGGTGTCAAAAATCATAATGGAAGTAGGGTAAAGCAGTCCTGGGAATAACTATGGTTTTTAGGTTTTGTCCATTTTCTGTGTTTTGGTCACAGGTGCTGACATCATCACAGAATGCTATCACTCCTCCTTGCATGCCATCACTAAGCTTTTCAAACGTGCCACTTGGCAATGCTGGGCTGACAGGGAATCATTGTAAAAATAACACGGAGAGACACTGAATGGGGCTGGGATGCCAGGGAATGACTGCCACAGAGGGATGTTACTGGAGTGCACTGCAATAAAACTGGAGTTCTGATCCCAAACACAGTGATCTCTCCTTTAATAGCACTTAAAACTATGGAAAGTAGCAACTCTATCACTGACTTATTTTCACAATAAGTAACTCTTTCTCATTCTCTCAATCACCGCAACTTCCAGATCCTTGGTTATTTGCAAATGATTATTGCACTGAGCTGGAAGAAGGAGGGGGAGAAATGATTAAGGAAATGCAAAGCAGAAGTGAAAAGGAACAGATACATTTGCTAAATAAGAACAGCACTATCCAGCGAAGAGGAGAAGCAGATTAATAGCTGCCTTACAGCAAAAACAAATGAACACAAAATCTAATTTACAAACCTATTAGATTTGCTATGTAAGCTGTTCACAGCTGATCTGATTGTACCTCTGCCTCCAGAACTCCTGCAAGACAAAGGAAATGCATTATTTATAAATCCAGCTCCTTTCTGCCAAGCATTGTTCAACAGTCAAGAGATCGTGCTCTGAAGGACTCTGAGCCAGAGACACTGCCACGCCACCCTGTCCCACCCCATCCAGAAGGGAGATGTCCTGATGCATCTGAGGGGCTTTTCATCCCTCATCACTGCTGCCTTGCTGTGACTGTGAAACCATTCTGGCAAAGAACACCCCGAGCCACCCCAATTAATAATACCTGTGTGATCTCACCAGCCACCACACACATCTGGTCTCGCTGCTGCAGCAGTGTGCGCCCTACAGCTGCTCTAAACACATCTCCACTTCTCTTTGTGAGCCAGGTGTTAGCAGTGCACAGAGAAGCTCTCCTCCATCTCCAGGCTGCCAATGGACTTTCCCTGTCCTTTTCAGGTAGGGACTGAATTATCTGGACAGGATTCCCACCACTGTCTTCACCTGGGCTTTTAGCTGAGAACATCCAGTATCTTTATTTTATGCAGACTGAATGATCAGCCTCCCTGACTTGTGGAGACCTGATACTCATAGTGTACCTTTCATACTCATAGCTTGACTTCTCCCAGCTCCCAGGGACCCAGGCCAGACCCAGAGCTCCATTCCAGCCCACTGCAATCCTGTGAGTGCCTTCAAGCCACTTCTCCCCCACCTTTGGTGTAACTTGGCTGAAGCTGCAAGGCCAACTCACCACAGTCATTCACACACTGGAGCTGAGACCTGAAGTGACAGCAGTGTCACTCCCACAGCCTGACACCACCACACAAGGACAGATGCCAGACCAGTCTGTCCAAGATCTGTGGGAATGAACAGCCAAAGTTTCCAGCACCTCTATGATGTTATATTGAAGAACAGGTTGGACCAAGTCCCTTCAGAAAGGCACACCATTCACACGAGCTGTGAATCCTCACTTAAGTACATACAAGAATTGGTCTGCATCTAGCTGGCTGCAGAGCTCCTTCTTGCTTTAGCTTGCTGTTTTCAAAGGGGTTATAAAGAACAAGTCACCCACCTTGTGATGCTCAAGGGAGCTGGGCTCCCATTCAGACACATTTTAACCACCATGTACTCATTGCTCTGTTTTATTGTCCCCATTGCACAGATATCCCAATGAGCATACTCATAAAGAGAACCAAATTCTCTTCCAGCAGAAATATTGCTACCCAGGAATATATACCTTAATGAAAATGTATCTCAGGAGAATGTATTTCTACCAGTTCTGAAAAAAATCCCAAATGCATTAGACAAAAATGAAAAAGCGTGAGTGAGTGTGCTTGGTGCCACTAAAAAGGATTTTCAGACTTGTGGGATGCAACACAAATCCCCTCATTAGGCTGAGCACAGCCCTCAGCCCCACGTAACATCAAACCCTTGGAAATGCCACGATGGTTTTCCTTTTCCTCCCTCCTGCCAGAGACCATCCATGGCTGAGTCAGAGCCCTTCCTGCTCCAGCACTCTCCTCTGTCCTTTGACAGATCTGAGAGCCTGTGAGCTGTTTCATTTTTTGGTGCATCAAGGGAACAGCAGGGCTGGCTCATTCCTGAAGCCTACTGGCATTTAACAAGCCTCCACATTAATGGGGTTCACGGCAGGGTGTGGGAGCAGACTGGATTAGTGTGCAAACCACACACCTGCTCAGAGACACCTCCTCTGAAGGAGCCTTCCAAATGGCATTCACACTCCACACTTGCTGTAGGACAGACAAAGCTTAGAGAAAGAAATGTTTTGGGTTTTTTTTTTCCCCTGAATACATGCTGGTTCACATGTGAAAGGAAAAAAGGCAAATTAGGAAGTAGAGATTATTCCCTAGGTGTTAGTTCCTACCTCATCCATGTTTTGTGGCTACAGCAGGAAGGATTCAGAGCATCACAAGGTATTACTCAAATGCATTTATCCAATCTGGCTTTACCTGCCCCCAGCGACAGCTCCGTGTGTCTCCCCCTGGAATTAAAGCAGGTGTTGGGGCTGGAGATGCTGGATGTGAGGAAGACCAGTTGAGAGCACCTCTCCCAGCTGCCTGTGTGCAGCCTGGTGGGGAAGGGGACTGGCTGCCAGCTCAAGGACAATGTCAAGGGTTGCTCTTTCCCCTTCACACACTGTGAAAAGCGAAAATATTGCAATGCAGACAGAGGCACAAAGGGTTCTGCTGTCATAAATGAACAGGGAGGGGCAGCTTACTGGTGGAGGAGAGCAAGGATCTGCTAACCATCTTCCCATGGCACTGGGATCACTGCTCTGCTGGCCAGCAGCAGACACAATGGACACCTGAGATGCTGGCAAAGACACTGCTCCCTGTGCCAGGCTTGGTTTCTCTCTCCAAGACATGGAGACTGCCCAAAGCTGGGACATGACACTTGGCTGAAGGTCTGAGCTGGCTTAGTGGATCTTAAAATGCTCAAAACTGTCAGTCTTTTGGTGCTTGGTGTGCCACACTACAGCTTCAGGACGTTTTCCCTACAAACTCCCTTTGTACAGTGGAAGTGTGCTGTAGGATGCTGTGGGGTGTGTGACCCTGTCCAGCCATCCTGCTCAGCTCAGCCCACTGGTGGGTCCCAGCCAGACAAACCAGCTGCTGAAAATACCAGCAACTGAGCCAAGCACAGTATTTTCCAAGGTCTGCCATACTTCATCACCAACACAGGCAAGCCAGTACTCCTGTATGCCTTCACTTCCCCCACCTGGGAAGAGGAAAACATTTAGAAATGGAGGGTTCTAATTAAGAAACAGATGTTCAAAAAATCCCAAACAAACAAAAAAAAAAAACCAAGTCCATTTTATTATACCTTCCTGACCTGGAGTTTCAAATCTCTTTGCTTCAAAAGGCAAAGACCAACCTCGATTAAAATAGCACAGATAGCATTGATTTTGAAAAGCTTTCTAGTGCTACACTGTGTTTGGACTGAATTGCCTTATTAATCTAGTTGTTATCAGTTTCATTGTATTGCCAGCTCCACAAAGTACCAACCTGCTTCCTAATCCTATTATTTACAAAACATTTTTCTTTGGGCTTCTGTTGGGATGTTTTCCAGTGATAAGTTGCATCTATATGTGCTAATGCCATCTTACTGACTTATGCCATATTTTCTCATTTTCACTGAGATTTTCAAGCTGCATTGCCACTAAGATATTATATAGGTCAAAACGTTCTGTGCTCAGATGTAAAGTGACACTGATCCATATATCAGAGGATGTAAAAGAAAAATTGTCTTATGGTTCAGGTCCGAATTTTCTTGGATGAATAATTTGTGACAAATCAGGTATGCAAAGACTCTTCTATTCACCGCCTGTGAATGGGCCTGTTTAGGGTTTTTATTTCTCTTTTCATCGTTTCCTGCTTCTTAAATGCTTCTCTTAATTGTTGCTAGGTGAGTTCGGTCTCGCTTCGAGCCACTTCAGCACGTGAAATCAAAGCAGCTTTGACTGAACAAGTAGGTCACAGAGTCTCCTTGGGTGAGCAGATCTCTGTGAGCACACTTCACATGTCCACATTCCCAGGCTCACAAACTAGAAAATGTGTTTTCCATGGGTATTTTACAATGCTCACCCCCAAGTCCTGCTTCCCCCCTAGCATTTGTGGCAGGCGACGCACATGGAAAATGGGCATGAGAAACATGAACTGGAAATTTCAGCCATATCCAACCACCCATTCCACAGCTCACAAAATGATTTGGGTTGAAAAGGACCTTAAAGATCATCTCCTTCAAACCCTCCTGCATTTAACCACATTTGTGAAGCTCATTCCTGGTGGAACAGAACCTCTGCCTCTCCCTGACCTTGGGCAACCCAAGTCCTCCTCTTCTCCCTCCTCCACACAAAAGTTAGGTAATAGTCCCTTGGGGGATTATTAAATTGAATTTATTCTCCTGAATTCCCCAGGAAGAGAGTTCAGAGTGCCACAATTTTTACCTGAGGGGTTCAAAAGACTAACATCTACTAATTAGGTTTTCACAACCTGCTTTTATGTTAGGTGCATTTTATGATCCTTTTACAGCTGGGGACACTGGGGATGAAGTAGCTTGGCCCTTAACACCAAAAAATGAGTTCCACAAGCCAGGAGCAGCCACTGTGAGCTTCCAGCAGACCTGTCCTCTTGAAAATGCTGCTCTTTACTTGTTGAGAGTGGGTATGGCTCTTGTTGAGTGAGAGGGCTCAGAGGACCACGGGAATTGATCTGCAAGGGTTTCACTGGCCCAAAAAGCAGAGGCAGCCAACAGTCTCCTGAGATGGCTGCAGACTGTGCCCATTAAGGCATTCTGTATCTATTTTTAAAAATAATAAATCACCACCTATATTGACTTTGCTTTTTAAGGACTGCTCTGATGTTTTCCTCAAGACCAGAACTGCTATTTTCTATCTGAAGAGCACATGAACATGATGCCAGGCCTGGCTAGAGACCACCCACCCACAATCCCTGTCCTCCCACCCCAGGGGCCTTTCCCAAGGCAGCCAAGTGTGGAGGGGATGTGGAGTGGGATGTTCACAGCCCCTCTGCAGGTTCCTGTGTTGTGGTCAGAGACCCAGTCACTGTAATTAACAGTTCTCAGGAAAAGGATACACTGCCCAGCCACTGGAAATGAAAGATATAGATGGCCCTCCTCCTCCCAAACTTTAGAGATTTGCTCCTACTGATGCTCACAGTGCTGTGAAATGTGGATCAGGACACAGGCTTCAACCCTTCCTTCCCCTTCCCTGAAATTCAGGGTTTGTATTGAGAGCAGCAGGACAGCTAACACACTCCAGGGCTTTTAGGGAAAAACTTACACTTCCAAGTTGTCTATGAAAGAGAAATAATTGGCTTCCAAATGTCAACCTGTCCAGCCCAACTCTGCAGCATGGACAAGCAAAGGTGTCCCAGGAGCCAAAAGTGAGAAGAAACTGAGCACAGAATCCAGCCTGGATTCCCTGGAGATTGTGTCTTGGTTTTCCATCAGCACATCAGAGTATGGCTGAAAATATGGAAAAAGGACACATTCATTGATGAGTCCCTTTGTGGGCTTCTGACTAGACACTCAAGTGGTTACTGTGGAGTTTAGGTCAAAATCCACTCATATCCATCAGATGCTCTGCTGTCCCAGGAGAGACAAATTCGAAGAGGAAGGGCTGGCTAGCCCCACATGTAAATCAACCTGGAAATCAGAAACAAAAGCCAAAGCTAAATGAGAAGCAATGGGATCAGAGATGCATTTCTGAACACTGAGATCCTGCACTCAAACACTCCATTGTGCACTCTCCTGGCACTGCTCCCCCCTCCAGGAATGCTGCTCTTCTAGGCTCCAGCAGCACCTCACCTTCCTGCATCCCACCTCATAACACACTGGGTGAAGCTGGGACATCAGACCCTTGCAGGCCATTCCTGTGACATTTCACCAGTTGTTTTGGAAGCTCTCTCACCCTGGGATGTGGAGGAGACTGTGATGAAGAGAACTGGTGGTTGCTGAGTGGTAGCTGTGGTACCCACATTCCCCAGGCAAGCAAGGGATTAACTGGGAAGACATTTCTAAAGCAGTTGTCTGCTAGGACAGAAGATCCTGCAATACATCTTGATGAGATGCTCGAAATCACACTCCAATGTGTTTAAAAAATCTCACTTGATTATATTGTCACAGCTTGGCAGCCCAAGTGTCAAAAACTTCCTAAATATCAGGTGCTACTTTTAGTGTTCCAAGCTTAATTCTATCAAGTCATAAAATTGCATTTGGGAAAGTGTGTCCATATTATGGCTTTCAGAAACATCACCTGGTCTAGCTGGGGTCCCAGTGCAGGTCTGGTACATGAGGAGTAGCCAGGCTGGCAGTGCAGCATCTTCCAGCAAGCACCAGTGGGGCACCAGCCAATGGCCTCACTGTTGCTCATGGCACTTGTCATGGGAAATGCAGATCTGTCAGTCCCACACAAAGCAGCCTTGTTAATTTGGTCACCTCTTCCCACACCCCAATCCCACCTCCACCACATCACCCATCCTGCAGGCTCCTTCCCAGGGACCACAGAAGGATGGGAAGGCCAGGGTGCTCGGCATCCCTGCCTGCCAGGCGGTGACAGTGGCTCCCCATCAGCTCCTGAGTCAATGTGAGCAGGGTCTGACCCTGACATCTCAGTCTGGCTGTGAGTCACGGTGTGTAATCACTGCAAGTGTCTGCTGAGGACACCATGGAATGATGAGTTTGCAAAACAGGCATCTACTGCTTAATAAGGAACATGCCAATTAGTCTGAAACACTTATGGGACAAAACCAGTGACAAATCAGCAGGAACGGTGCAGCTCTGACAACAAATGGACATGAGGCAGTGGGAGAGATGCCTGTGGCAGCCTGTGACCAGGACACTGCTGGGGATCACTCTGCACTGGGGTCACCTAATCCCTGTCCCTGCCTTGAGTCTGGGCCCAACCCAGTAAGAGCTTTTCCTGAGCCAGAAAAGTGTCCCTCACACCTGTGGAGTGTCAGCTCTCACATCCTCATGCATTTGCCATAATGTCAGCATGGCCTGACTCAATCACCTCAAGATGCTCTTGTTCTATCACTGCTCTAAAGACAAAATACTCACAGGGTTCAAATGTCAGACACTTCCCCTATCCCCATCCTGCCTAATGGCAGGACCTTATTCCATCCTTCATCTTTAAAACATTATTCCTGGCATCAGCTCTTTTTCTCTGGCTGTGTTAATGAAACAGCCAGCAAAGAAACAGACATAGAAGCACACAAAAAGTGAAGAGCTTGGGACTGGGCAGCATGTGTGTGTTTGTGTATTTTGTATATGTTTATGTAATTTATTTTCTTTCTCTTCTTTCCCTTCTAGAAGAGAGAAGGTAAAAACCCCAATATCCAGGGAAGATCTAGAAAGTAGCTGAGACAAAAGCCTCACTGCTTACAAAACACATCTACACTATACATTTGCCCTGAGATCATTATTTTCTGCTAACAGAGCAGAGCTCTCAGGGAGCACAAGCAGCAGAGCATCAGGCTTGCAGCAGAACCTGTCACCCTGAGCATCCATGTCCCAAAAGCCAGAAATCCCAGGGGCTCCTGCAGCATCCTGGGTGCTACATACCTTGGGAAATGGTACAGCATGAAACATTATCTTATGGGGCTGTGGGCCCTTGGGCTCATCCTACACCCCTCTCATCTCTTGTCCCAGTGCTCTGTGCAGCACACTGGAATACTGAAAGTCTCATGTGGTTTCTTCTTCCACTGTTGATGTGGAAGCTGAGGACCCCTCCTGGGCAGAGACACCCTCCTGGGGCAGCCCTTCTGTATGAGCATCCTCAAAATAACATCTGGTGCCTACACACAGGGGGCTGGGAGTGCTTGGGTGAGAGCTACACCCCACAACCAACAATGGAGCCCTCCCAGGACCTTCACAGGGATGTGGATCCCAGATCACAATGTTGAGTTGCCAAATGCTGAAAAGCCCATGGTGGTTTCAGAGCTCGACCTCCTCTCTCCTCTCCTGCTCACAAAGCTACACCATGGAAATCCAGACAGCAGCAAGAAGTTTAATTACCCACTGAGCAGCTGCTGGTTGCCAGCTGAGTGTTCTCTGGGTGTCTGAAAAGGTGCTGGACATGCCTCACAACGATGCTTCACCTTTGCAGGGTAAACATGGCCCATGTTGTAACTGCTGTCTGACAGCTGAGTGATACTCCTGAAGGTGCTGGCAAAGCCTGCCTGTAAGAACCATCCTTGGATTCAGAGCTGGGTGATACCTGGACCCCACTGGGATCACCAGCCCTCAGCTGTTTGGCTGAGGATGCCTTGAGAGAGCACTCCAAAACTGTGACAAAATGTGCTTTTCAAAGCAGCCCTGCCTATGGAGAGCACTGCATGGGGAGGGACAGCGTGCTCAGCATGAAGAAGGCAAGCCTTGGGTGGGGTTTGTGTTTGTTTGGGGTATTCCCAGGGGATTTTTGCATGCAATAATAAGGACCTGATTTGTAATAGCAAGAAGTATTCAGAATTCTCTTTGGAAAGAGCTCTCACCCCACACCACTGTCACCACTCTGGCAGGTTTCAGCAGTGCTGTGGACGTTTCCTTGGATCAGTCCTTTCACTTCCCAATCAGAGACAATTCTGCTGCTGTTGATGAAGATGCATCTCCCAAGGCTGCCACTGCCATCAAGGCTGCTGCCAGCCAAGACAGGATTTACAGTGGAAATGTGAAGAAAAAGGAGCTGTGGAGATACTCTCCTTTCTTTCCTTTTCCTTTTTCTATTGCATTGCAAGGGACTGAGAAGCTGGCACCTGTCTGCTCTGCAGTGGTGTTTGTTGAAGGACACCTAAAACTCTGCACCTCCAGTGAATTTACTTTGCCAGGGAACTTCCTTGTTTCCTTAGGCAACTGGGGATGGAAGCCAGAGAAACGGCAAAATAATTATTGTCCAAAGTTGTACTTTGGGCTTATTTCTTGCTGCTGAGGATGACCCAGTCACAGGGAAAACAAATGTGGGAGGCAATTGGAAGAAGTTTAATTTTGGTTTGGTTTTGGTTTGGAACAACTTTTTTACAGCAACTCTGCCTGATGTATTTAAGTAGTGCTATTCTCAAGGATGATAAAGCAAAACATCTGTAGAATCACAGAATCATATAGATTAAGAATATCCTTTAAGATCACTGAGTCCAACAGTCAACCCAAGACTGCCAAGACCAGCATGAAACCATGTTCCTAAGAGCCACATCTACACATCTTTTAAATATCTCCAGGGATTATGACTCCACCACTTCCCTGGGAAGCCTGTGCCAATACTTGTCATACCTCTCAGTTAAGAACTTTTTCCTACTATCCAATCTAAACATCCTCTGGTGCTAGATGAGGCCATTTCCTCTTCTCTTATCATCAAGACAGCCTGAAAGCCCAAGGAAAGATAAAGGTGCTCCTGTTAAATGCTTTTCCTGGAAGATCAAAAGCCCATCTGCCATGCGAGGGAAAACCAATCCCTTGAGTTCATCCCTGCTTGGAGAAGGCTGGGGAGGCTGGTGATGCCTGGGGAGGGTTGGGGGGGCTGGTGATGT
>VZTT01031316.1:0-23366 GCA_013400855.1 Buphagus erythrorhynchus | reverse complement strand
GGACAGAGGCAATGGAAGAGGAAAGAAGGGCTAACAGCAGAGCATGAGGGGGAGGCCTCCATTTCTAACAGGGCTCTCTGTATGGAGCTGGACATAGCACAGGTCATGTAGTCTGCTGGAAGAGCAGGAGTTGTTTGATTTCCTTCAAACTGGGAGCAGGAGATTGAGCTATGATTTGGGAAACAAGCGTGGATGTGTCTAATTCCCATTAACAGGTTGCGAAAACAGGGAATGGAAACTGAAAAACCTTCCCTCTCCACCCACACTGTTCCCGTTTGGTCTCCGTTCCTGATCCCATCAAAGCTAATGCCGGGAAAAGAGGCCTGAAAGTGCCTGGAAAGTCAAGTCATCTAAAATGTTTTGACCTTCACCCTGACAGAAACAGGGACAGTGACATGATGGGAAGCTGCCAAAAGTTCAACCCATTAACAGCATGTAACACATTAACCAGCTGCCCAGAGCAGCAGCTGCCCTCACACATCAGAACATATGTGGCCTGGGTCTTACTTTCCTTCTACTGGTTCTTATTCCAGGTCAAGTTATTGGTACATATAGATCAAATTATTGCTGTTTGATGGAGACATCCTGGTTTAATTAAGTGCAAATTCATGTAATGCACTGTGATGGGCAATGTTGTACCATAGAGGGAAATGGGGTTTTTAGACCACTGTCTCTACTTGGTCTGCAGCAGGAGGATCAATAGCTCTGGTAATTATTACCCTTGCAAGTGGCAGTAGATTATCTGTCTTACTTATAGTTCTAATGCAAACTCCAAAGAATGGTGATCTATGTTAGAGGATGTAAAGCATAATTTTTAGATTAAAAAGTGTACAGGATAAAATGATTTTCTGTCTGTCCTACCCTTCTCCTACTATAATAATCAAAACTTTGGTAAGCTCAGGAGCTCTGGAGTTAAGAAATCCAAGTGCAGTGCAATAACAAGCCTTCATTACAGACCTCATTCTGCCCTGCAGTGACCTGCATAGGAAAAAAGAGGATAGTAGTGCATGTGCAATTTCCCCGGGGACTGCACAAAAGACAGTCCAGATTTGTACTCTTCCTTCTGCATCTGATACCTAAAAATGGCTTTGCTTTCCCAAAAGAAATATAACCCAGGAAAGTCTGCCTCACCCACAGAGAAGAGGATTTGTACATATGAGCTGGTCAAAGCGTTTTTGAAGATGACAATTTACAGTGGTAAAGGTCAGGAGCTGGACTGATGGAACACAAACATGACAGGATGAGATGCAGAACTGCACATGGCAGAGGGTGCTAGATCTACCCTTTTTGTCAAACAGGCAAACAGCTCACATGGCTCCCAAGCAAGCTTCTGATCATTAGGACCTTGATTTAAAGTGTGCTCTGTAGCCAAAAACTGAAGAGAAATGTTTTCAATCTATCCAGGCAAGGTAAACTAGGCAAGCTCAGAGACACCATGCTCATCCCACCTACATATCATGATAATATGAGAAGCTGTTTCTTCAGTGGTATTCTCTGGTAAGGTAACTGGTAGGTTCCCTTCTACAGATGCTACCACCATTTTGACAAAGCAAGCAAAGTGTTCAGCATTATTTCATAGTGTCTGTCAACTTTCTAGGAGTTTCTAGTACAACTATCTTTTGATAGTTGAATGGACTCTGGCACAGATAAAATAACTCACCCAAAGTAACCCAGACAACCCAAGGTGAAAACTCTAAAGTTTTGACCTCCTACCACACTGCAGTTTCCCCAGGTGTGCCTGTTGCAGTCATAGTTACTGAAAAGCAGACCCATCCTTGCTGTAAAACATTCTCACCTGAGACCCTCATCTCAGTGAATTCTATATGAGGCTCAGTAGACATCCACTTAGCTAAGTATGCTAAGATCTGTAATTTCGTCTTTATCCACCTTGAGGTCTTCATGTGTAGCATCCTGTTAAGCAGATGGAAGACAATGCCACTGGTAGCTGGTAAGGATTTCCTGCAATTATAATAACAATACGAAGCAAATATATGTAGTCTGAATTGAAATGCTGAAGTTGGTTATTGTGTTTCTATGACTGTAGGAATAAGATCTCTCCTCAGCCTTCTCTGCTTTAGAATAAACCATCCCAGCTGTCTCAGCCTCTCCACATAGGGGAGATGCTCCAGTCCTTTCATCATATTTGTGGCCCTGTGATGGACTCTCCAGTCAGTATGTCCATGTCTCTCTTGTACTGACCAGCCCAGAATTGAAGACAGTACTCCCAAATATTCACTGTGTTTTTATGGCATTTAAATTCTGAGCCTCTCTGCTCTATTTGAACTGAAAGATCATTGCATTAAGGGTTTGTCCACTGCTTCCTCTATCTGCAGTGTGAAAAGGCAGAGGAGGGGAGGAAAACAGATTCTTGGTGCATTAAATAATTACACAGAATTAGCAGTATTCCTTTAACTCCAGAACTCCAGTCTCTTGACTAGCTTGGTCAAACCTGCCTAATTCATTCCAACAGAGAGAAGAAATGGCACAGGTACACACTTTTGGTCCAGTGCAGTCCTGGAGATTTATTTTCACTGCTGGATTTACAGAAGCTGTAGTTTCATTTCACCCTCTTTTCTCCCACTCATATCACTGGGATCCAGAAGGAGAAGCTGCCACTGGAAGAAATACGTTTATATTTTTTTGTCAATTAACAGCAGGCTTCGTTTTCCCAGTCCTTCTGATATCAATGGAGATGCAGGGAATGGAAATGAAATCTGATGGTCAAAAATAAAGGAAAATTACTAGGTCCCCCTCAGAGATCTGAAGACACCTGTTGTGACAAAGCTTTTATTTGCCCTTATAGGACACATAAGGGAAAGACTAGGCCAGGGAATATGTCCCAGGTCTCATCTGGTCACAAACAGCAGTAATCCAACACTTGTGGACTGAGAATAGATCTACTGCTGAGAGTAACTCACCCTTATGGGCAACAAACCTATACTTGTAAAACACTTTAGTGAGGGTATGGAAAAAGCAAGTCCTGGCTCTTGTGTGAAGCTTCAGTTTGCAGGACAATGATCAGCTCATACCACTCAGGAGGTCGTTGTGAGATGAAAAAGCACATGGGATTTATCTAAGCGTTTTCTCACAGATCCATGGAGCCCCAACTTCACAGCTGGAGGCACGAAACTGATCTTTCATCAGGACAGCACAATTTTGCACAGGGCTGTTAGAGTGGACCCTACAAGAGACATGGAACAGTAGTGAGAACGAAAGAAAATACTGATATTGTCTCCTGGAGACAAATTAAAAACATCTGATTTTGAAGGGTGTAGCCCAGAGGAAGAGAAACAACCTGATGTCCAAAAGGCAGCTGTCAGAAAATAAAATGTACGCCAAAGAACCTATCTACCTGCCACAGCTAAGTAATTCTGCCATCATACAACCCAAATCAGAACCAAACACAGACACAATACCCTGCAGTGGCAGTGATATCCACCAGCATGTAAGTGGCAGTGGTGAAAGTTTCATGGAATGATAACCGCCTTCAAGGAGTCTGTAGGAACAGAAAGCTGGATTTATTCAGGGAACTAAGCCAAGTGCTCAGAGTATTGACCTGTTGACAGTGAGACCTTGGACAAGCTTTCCTTGCTGGAGAGGCTTTAGAAACTAACTCAATGGCTTAAATGCCATAAAAAAGAAAGGGCCAGGCAAAGTCACTACATAAAACATGTTTTTCCCTCATGGAAAACAGTGACTTTAGTCCAAGTAAAGACTGAGATGAAATTAGGGTTCTGGCTTAGGCTGGCACCAGCAGAGCAGGAAAAGGCTGGGTCCTCACACCCAGTGACACCAGTATTCAACAGAATGGGTGTCAGTTGGCTAAACCCAAATGCCTTTCTGACCAAGCATCTGTGTGCTGGTGCAGGTAAAAAAGTCCTTAGTCTGAGCAGCTGGAGGGAAGTAGAAAGTGAGATACTAACACTCAACCTGCTTTTCACAGGAACATGCCCTTACAAGATGCAGGGCAGTGAAAAGTAAACCCTGCTGAGCTAAGTGCAGTACAGGTGATAGGAAGAAGAAAATCTACTACCCAGGAAGAAAGCTGCTGACATCTGGAGGAGGAACTCTGGCTGTTCTGGAACACCAGGCAACCTGAATAAGCACTATTGTTTTTAAAACAGAACAAAACTCACTTGGCATCACTGAATATAGAGCCATCCTCCCAAATCCATCCAGAGCTTGTACTGTTCCTCAGTCCAATCCAGAAACATTCTGCTTGAATACGCTTGAACAGATCCTAGAAATGATGATGAATTACAAAGTGACTAATGAAAGCCAGCCTGAAAATGGAGGTAAGGATAAGTAAAGAGAACAGAGAGCAAGATACATCCCCTCACCTCACTGTTCCTTAATTGTCTGACAATACTGCTTCCCCACACTTTCTAATGACAGGGCCAGGAGTTGGACTCAATGATCCTGATGGGTCCCTTCCTACTCTGCATAGTCTGTGATTCTATGAGTCTATGAACTGCACCCCAGTCTCCTGGAGTTTCCTACACAGAGCTCTATGTAGGAAGGTATGCTATTATTATTAATATTAACACCCTACTATACAGCTAACTAGCAAGCTAATATGAAGTATTAACAATTAAAGGTAAAATCAGGGCAGGGAAGGGCAGGGTAGGGCAGGAAGTGCAGGCACTGACAGATATGTGTAACAAACCCACTATGAAAGCTCTTTAAATTTCATACACATTTTCCTCCTATGTGTTTTCAATGTTCATTTCCTTTTAGCTAAGTTTTAACCTCTGATTATTGTTAAAAGGTGAAGCCTGCAACAGAAATTCTGCCCTGAAGTAAATTCCCCATCTCCAACCCTCCTCCCCACAAAAAAGACAAAGCAAAGAGAGGTAAGTTTGTCTTCTCCACCTTTGCAACCAAAGAAGAGCAACTTTTCAGGGGTATGGCTGGGCTCCATCCTTATCTCTTGCTACCATAAACAAAGCTTCAGAGAAGACATCTTCAGAGAGAAGCATTAACAAAGATGGCTTGGTAAAGTTGTGGGAATAGGAGCAGCTTGAAGAATCACTGGAGTGTTGCTAGTGGTTTGGAGATGACTGCACTTCCCTAACACTTGGAGATTGAGCAATCACAGACTTTGCAGTACAAGGCAGTGACAGCTAGGAAAATCTTGTTTAAGTGGGTGAGTATGAGCAGGGATAATGGGTCACACTCTAGTGGCAGAGATGGTAGTAAGAAAGCAGCAGGAACAGGAAGGCTTTCTTCATGCTGAGAAATGGGTAATCTTGGGAAGATACCTATTTCTCAAGAAGTCAGGATTTGCCTAAGCAAATATGAGACCCTGGTACATGCTCCCAGTCAAGCAGAGACCTGGCTCTGTAATCCTCCAGAGAACATCACACAATGCAACTTCTGTCCAGGGACTGGAAGCTGTCCACATTCATTGGACCTGAGCTAATAAGCCCTGGCTTTAGCAAAACCGGATCAAGGTTGCTGCTCTACTTAAGCAGATGTGCCTCAGCGCCCCAGTAATCAGCACTACCCATTTCTCTAGTGACCATACATGCCCCTGCCCCCAGAAAGCACCTGCAATGGAACACATGGTTCCTTATTTCACCAGCACAGCTGAGGTACTTTGGCAGAGAGAGGAAGTAAGCAATGAAAAGAGACTGAGAAAGAAATATCTAAGCATGAACACAGGGAATGGCATGGGTCACTGAGCAGGAGGAGCTGGAGCGGTACAGGGAGGAGAAGTATCGTTTTTGCAAAGGGAGCATTCCTTGAGAGTGGGGATGCATCAGTATGCAATGAATACAATGACTGCTCAGTGCCACAGTCATTTCCTGTAATCATTCATATCAGCCTTATTGGGAATAGGAGAGGAGGTGGAGAGGAGCAGTGGAGAAGGCTGTCTCCTACCATCCTTCACAGGATGATTCTGAGTAGGGGACAGTGGCCCTCATCTCTCCCCTCTCCCCTTTGCTTCTCTGCTTCCTGCAAACTTTGTGATGTGTAACATCACAGTCGTAAATCCTCCCTCTCCTTTAAAACCAAAATATTGCTGAAGTGACAGCACTGCTTGTACATGAGAGATCCTCGAAGAAAAAGAAAAACATTACCATCTCCCAGGTATCACTGATCACCAGGAGGTGAGCTCCCTGCGCCCTGCAGGACTCCTGGCTGGAATTCCAGTCCTTCTTCTCCATAGAGAAGGAGTAGCAGCTCCCTCTGTAGGCCACCCACTGTTGAGGGCAGTGTGGGTGGCCATCACCTGTAAAGAAGTCAAAATACTCGTACTCTTCTCTACCATTAACCAACAGAAACACTTGTCAGCAAGGGCCTGTGGAGAAACAACTCACTTGGATAACTGAAATGCAGAAAACTCAAATCAGGACAAGATTCTGAAAATAACAGTGTAATTTCAAAACCTTACAATAGTCACATGCACTCTGATGCCAGTGGCAAGCATGCACACACTCACCCTGCCCCCAGGTTTCCACCGAACCACTCAGATACCCAATAATATCCAACTGGCTATCTGAAAACAGATCACGCTCTGTGGGTATGGTGTGATCACACCCCATCTTGGGTGGATGGATTTTAAGCAACTAACAGTAAGCTCCTTCACATGGTCTAGCACCATCTGCATGCATGCAAATATATTACAGACCTATTTGTTCTACAGTTTACCACTACATTTACTAGGCAAGTCTATAAAGACTTCAATATGTTTAACTGTTCTTTGCCACAGGATCTGAAATGGGTTTCCTGGAATCTGCATGAGGAATATATTCTTAAAAATATTCTGGATAGCAGTGGGTACATAAGGCTGGTAGAAACCTAGAACAGCTTCTGGTTTTAACTCCATATAATGGAGTTTCTGAGCTAGATGTGTCGCTGGTCCTTTGGTGTTGGTTGCTCATGCTCAGCAGCCCTTTGTACACTTACTCATTTTCCAAATCAAAGCAATTGCTAGGGAGATGCTCAGTGTCCCAAAGCCTACGGCCAAGCCCTTCAGAACTGCTGACCACAGACAAGGAGCTGTAAAAGAGAAAAGAAACCATAGTGAACAGAAGCCACATGAAAACTGACTGTGGTTTTACACAGTTTGCTTGTGTCTTGGGCATTTCCACAAGGAACTGCACTATTTAGAGCATTGTGTCTGTACAAACTCTGCACATGGTGGACATCACTGTCTCTGCCCAGCCTAACTGGAGCCTCCCCATGCTCCTGCCTATCAGCCCAGGGCCCCATTTCATCTGGGTTTGGGGCCACCAGTTCCTGTCTGAATCTCCCAGGGGGTACCTTTCTCCACATCAGCCACAGCTCTGCCCTGGCCACAGAGCCCGCTGGTCCAGCCTCTGTGGTGGCTGACCCCAGCAGAGGAAGCACCTAAGTGAGCTGGAGCCACTTAGGCACCATGTGATACCTCATGCTAACAGGAGCCTCCCAACAAATCCACTCCTGCCTCAGCATTGAAGCTTGGGGTGGAAACCACAGAGCTGCATTGCTACAGCCCCCATGTTCCAGCTTTCATGTAAAAAGAAATACAAAGCTTTTCCCCCAGCTCTCCCAGCAACAACAGGATTAATATCAGCATCCTGTCCATGGGCTTAGACACATGGTCATGCTACATAATCCCAGGATACTCCCAAAGCAGTTCTACATTTTCATCTTCCATGGTGGGGTGGCAGGATGGGAAAACCAGCCTTGAAGACCTTGGGACATGTCCCCCTTTATACTTTCACCACGACTGTTTGCTGTTCACTGGCTGCCAGTGGCAGAGGGTGAGTTCTTGGGGCAACTTTCACTGTAGCTTAACACAGCTTACTTTCAAAGGGCTGGTCAGGACTGGCCTGTAGAGGTCTGCTTATGTACAGCATGACATGTTAACCTCCAGGCTACATGTTGCTTTTCCATTGCCATCTCCTGGAGGCATGTTTGACCTCAGAGGCATTCACTTTACATAAAACATTTGAAATCTCAGCACTAAATTCTCCTCTCTCCCAGACAGAGGAGAGGATGACACTGGCATGGATGAGCTCCAGGGGAGTTCAGTTTGCTTGTTTTATTAGTCTCAGTATGATAGCTGCACAGACAACAGGCTAAGAAGCATTAAACGTGCAGCTAACTTATGTACCGCATCCTGCTCTTGTGATGTTTCAGAGCCTTCTACCCAAATCTAGCAACAAAATCCCCATGGATCTCATGAAATTTAAGGTACTTCTCTCTTGGTCATGTCACGAGACCCAAAGAAACACATTTGATCTCTTGGTGGAAGCTGAAAACAAATGTAGATCACATATGAAGAATATTATGAGAAAGACAAAGAAAGAAGGTGCTAAAACAGAAGGTGAAGGGACTCCACTTAAGAACAAGAACACATCCTTTAAACATTGCAAGCTTCGTCCAAATACAGAAAGTAGACCAGATCAGTAAGTTAATAAAAATTAATTAATTTTGATCTTGAGCAGTTTGCAGGCTTGCTTATGTTAAGGGCAGTTTCTCATCTATAGCAACACACTTAGGCCTGTGGTTTTACCTAGAAGTTTCTCAGATAACAAAGGGAGATCATGAGGGAGTGTTGTTGTAAGCATCATTCTTCTGGTAGAAAGATCTTTTCTGAGATAGAGGTTTTCTCATGTTTCCTGAAGCTTGTAGGATCTTCTAGCTGTCCCAATCATAGTTTAAAAATAGTGACATTTCTTATTTTTTCAAAATCATTATTACATAACAAAACCCCATCTTTTTTCAGAGACAAAAAACAGAAAGACTTTTCAGTTACAACCTTCTCCTCAGCTTCACACAAAGGGACAGTGGGAGAACTGAAGGACTTGGACCTGGGTCTGGAACTTAAACTTGACTCTGCTCTCTACTCCTCTTGTTTGTATCCCTGGCAGCTTGGGTTTTGTCATCAGATTAGGCCTCGAGAGAATGAAGTCAGCCCAAGGTCAAGGGGTAGGGTGGAGGTTTTTCTCTGCAGATTACAACTGAAAAGTTGGCAAAAGGGAATAAACATCTGATGAAACATAACTCCTAGTTCTGAGATCACATTTGTATGTTTGTTTTCCTTCCTTCTTGCCTCTCAAAAGAAGCTGTCTCCTTCATCCTTCAGATCACTGTTACATTTTAGGGAAAACTGCCAGGACAAGGGAATCAGGATAGCAGTCTTCAAAACGGTTAATCCTTAAATGTCAGCACAGGGCAGGGAGCTGGTGTCTCCTAGCAATAAACAGAGAAGTTCACTCTCTATTGTTTCAAACCAACTGCAGAAAAAAGGGAATGATTCATCATCAAAACAAAATCCCAGGGCACCTCCACAACCTCAGCAATGGGAAAGTCACTAAAGTTCATAAAAATGAAAAAAAATATGGCATTAGATAATTCTGGAAGGAAGAAAAACCAAAGTGAAGTGGGAAAACAGGAAGTGTTTGAGGTGAATTTCAGCTGCACTTGAACTGCAGAGATCAATCCAGAGAAGTGGAATAAAATATTTCACAAATCAGGATTTTTACATGCTGCAAAAAGGAATCCCTCCAGTTCACACTTTTAAAAACAGGTTCAAGGCTGTCTGTTTGATCCTCAGTCCCTGAACTACATGTGAAGCTCTTGTAGGAGAGGATGGGAGAAGTATCTAAGATGAGTTTGAAACAGGAGGAAAATCTGAATGGAGCATCCAGAAATATTTCCATGTAGTTGTCTGATAAACTGTGGAAGAGTCTATCCAAGGGAGGAAGTGGACTGGTGGACATTCACTGTAAATATCCAACATTACCACTTCCTGTGTACAAAACACCCCAACAGGTCTCTCAGTGCTTTGGAGAAATGACTCTGATACTCTCCATTCATTTGCAAGCAACATGGCCCAATATTTTTAAGTTTGTGAGTCCAAATTCAGTTCAAAAATTGAAAGTTGTTAGCATTTTACAATTCAATTCATCTAGGACAATCTGAAGAATGCCACGGCACTGTCTCAAATAGCTCCCCTCAGCTCCTGCAACATATCTAAGGTTCTCTGGAAGCCAAACAGAAGAAACAGCCAGAGAAACTCTTCATTTTTGAGGAGTCCATCAGCACCAAAACCTGTTGGTTTGACCAGAGAACTGATCTATACACCTGTGATACTGTGCCTACAAAGTCAGCAAGTGCGTGCATTTGAACAGAAGAAAAATACCTGAGAGCACGTCACTCAGAAGTGATGGAGGCAAGAACAGAGTTGAACATAAAGACCTTCAAAAGAAAGGTACTTGAAGTGAGCTCCTTAGGAATCTCTTTCATGCTGAAGAGAGCTAAGAAATAATCAAATAATATGCACAAAAAATGTGTTCAAGTATCATCTTCCTTATTTTTGGCTGTCTGACCATAGCTCAAAAAGATGAAGTTCCATAAAAGAACGTGGAGAGATGTTAAAAAGAAAAATGCAAACATTTCAAGAAGGCATCGGTTAATCCCCTTTTAACAGGGTGGGGGTGAACAGGAATGGCAAGGAACGAAAGGATGTTACTGTGTTTTCTGATGCAACAGAAAACATAATTTCTGCTGAAAACATATGCAAAAGCAAGACTGCCTTCCAAACAGATGGAGTGTGAGTACCAGATAGGAACTGGGGAGTTTCTGTGCTGGCTTTGTTTCCATAGTGAAGCAAGTGACCAGGCAGCAGTAAACACCACAGGTATACAAAATTATTCTGATCAGGGTATAGAAATCTTGCATCTCACAGTGAGAGTCCCCTTTGCTGTAACACCTCTGAAAATTTAAGGTCAACCATTAGTGTTGCAGCAAATGCAACATCTAAATGCAAATGCAACTCACCTAAAGCACACTGACATTTCGTAGAATCATAGAATGATTTGCATTGGAAAGGACCCTAAAGCTCATCTAAGTCCAGCCCCTCCACCATTTTGCACGAAGGAAGTATTTACAAAGAATGATCACCAATGCAAAGTTTGACTCTTTGAAGGTGGTATTTCTCAACTAAGCAGGCAGAGGAATTGTTCAGTGTGACATTTGCAGGTCTAATCAGAGGTAATGGAGAGGAAATAAGGAAAGCAAAAAATTTAAGGAAAGCACTAAGAAAATCTTGATAGTAAAGTGCTCTGAAGAACTGTTTGGTAGCAAAAGCTGAAAATTAAAATTTGCTCATTGGGAGGTATGTAACACTAGAACACAAAAAACAGGAAAAAAATCACAAAAGAATCCTGCATAGCCTCACAGGAGAGAGGCTGGATGATCTCATATGCTTTCTCTGTCTCTGATCCCTGATTAGCATGCACCTCTAACTTATCTGTATTTACATCTTGCCTGCCCTTCAAAGAACTATTGCTCACAACCTCTTGCTGCTGACAAGCAGACAACTTTTAAACCAGTTTTGAAGAAGAGGATGCCTGGGTTGAATGTCCAGGGGTAGACACTGAAGGAGGTCAGTGAGAGGGAGGGGAAAAATGCTGGGTCTCTAACTCATCAGTTTTTATTACATCAAAATATCGATGGTAATTTTAGAACCAAAGCAACAGCTCTCTAAGCTGGCACTCAGAATCAGTGGCCAGTTCAGAGTGTTTCTGTTAAATATTGCTTTCACTCGAAGTAAAATTTTTGGTTGACCTACCTCATCCATCTTTCCTCACCTCTTTTTTCCTGTGGAGCTTTGGCCCTTGGCATAGGAGTCCGAGAGAATTTGACAGAAGTATATGTTACTTCCTCGGTCTCTTCAGCTGCAGAAATTTCTGATCTGTTTGCCTCCATGCCAAAGCAAGGAGTGTGCACAAAAAGATGTTTTGATTAGGCTGTTGAAAAACAGGGCTCAACGTCTGTGAAACAGGAAACCTGAGGCTATATTCAGAAGACAAGAAATATGAAGCTGCTACCTCTATCTCCAACTGCTCAATATAACCAAATTTACAACGGAATGGAGAGCAGTGGAACTGCAGCTGCTTTCATTTTCTAATCTGATGGAGGATGTCTCAAGAAGAGCTGCTAATGGAAAAGGTGATTAATCACAAAGTTCAGGGTATTCTAATTGTTGCCAATGCAAGAGGGTGTGGTTTTACCGATGCGGCAATTGGGAGGATTCGTGCTGCTCTAAGGAGCTCCCTTCAGGGCAGAAGCAGCAGGATGGTGACAGCACAAGGTGAAAAGTGAGATGAGCAATGGCGACAGCAAACTGGCAGCCCAACTGCTGTCAAACAGGAAGTAGAGGTGGACAGCACGGGTTAGAAAAGGAAGCCTTGTGAGCTTTGGACAATTCGCCTTTGGACTGGGACCTCTGTCTATACCAAATACCAGTGTGACCGTGCTTGAGACACAAGGCAGGCACTGAGAGCTGGAATTCCTCAAGTCCCTCCAAGTCTACATCTCAATAGCATTAGCAGAAGGTAGTTAGGGACGTACTGAGGAGAATCTACCAAAGGGGCACAAAGAGGATGAAGGGACCAGACCTGTCCTGGGAGGAAAGACTGAGAGGTCTGGAATTGTTTGGTCTGGAGAAAAGGCTTCTTGGTTGGGATCCAATTAATGTATGTAAGCTCCTGAAGGGAGGGTACAAACTCTTCAGCGGAACCCAGTGACAGGACAAGAGGCCGTGGGCACAAACTGAAAGACAGAAGGTGTTGCCTCTGAACATCAGGAAACACTTTTTTACTGTGAAAACTGGCAGAGGTTGGCCAGAGAGGTTATGGTGTGTCCCTCAATGGAGAGTGGCCTGGACACAGTCCTGGAGTGTAGGTGGACAAGGTTGTAGGTGGCCTGGCTTGAGTAGGGAATTGGACCAGATGACCTTGAAAGGTCCCTTCCCAACTCAATCATTTAGTGATTCTGTGGTCAGCAACAACAGGAAAGGCTAGTTTTCTTTTGAAGTATTGACTATTGATGAGAAGAGTTCAAGTTGTGCCATGGGAAGTTTAGATTGGATATTGGCAAAAGTTTCTTCACCAAAAGGGTTATTAAGCACTGAGACAGGCTGCAAAGGGAGGTGGTTGAGTCACCATGCCTGAAATGCTATTTTAAAAAGATACAGATGTGGAGCTTAGGGACATGGTTTAGTGCTGGGCTTGCCAGTGCCAGGTTAATGGTCGAACTCAATGATCTTCAGGGTCTTTTCCAACTTAAAAGATTCTGTGACTCTATGGTGGGGAGTACAGATGCTTCCAGTATCCTGAGAAAGCTCTTAGCTGCATGGTTGGCTGGTTTTTGTTTTAATCCACATTCTGATCCTTTCAATTTTGTGCTCAGAATGGGGATATTGGTCAGGCTCAGGCTGCACTTCTTTAGCACAGTATACTACAGTTAATTTCCAGTAATTGTTTGGGCATGCCCAACAAAGGAGTTGGGATGATTGCACCCTCCAGCAGGGATGACTGTTCCCCCTTCTGGTGACATGTTCTAACTTCGACAAATTATTGCATGGGAGGATGCTTACCTGACACAGAGAGGCCAGTTTGTTACAATGCACATGTTGGGGAAGGGATTGGATATTTCTGCAAATTTCTCCACTCGCCTATAAGGGTGGCATACTGCACCCACAAAATTCCTTCCAATCCTAGGTAGAGCCTGTGGACAGCAAGATAGAGAGTGTGTGTTTGAAAGGAAGGGGAAGGCATAAAACAGCAAAACAAGACAAAAGGCAGAAAGTCTCTCCTAAATGCTTCAAATGAATAATAGAGAAGTCTAAAGAGAGCTCTCAAGCTCAGAGAACTTGCTGTACTCACAAGCGAGAGTTTAGCTGGGAACACAACCTGTATAGCTGAAAAGTAACTAACAGGATTCAAACACAGCCTAAGTGTGCAGATCTGATTTTGTCCCTACTTTGTATTTCTTTGGTAGATTGTCTCCAGTATGTCCATGTTCTGTCACACTTTGGAATAAAGGTGTTTCTCCCAACTCCTGCTAGTTTTGTCACTTTTTAAGTGCCCAGGCTGCCTGCTGGCCCAGAGTGACCACAAAGACAGACAGCACTATTTGTGCAGAACTGGAGAAGTGAAAGCTGGTGGGGAAAAAACAGAAAGCTCTGTTTTAATATGGTTTAGCTTTTTTTTTTTTTCTCTAATATCAGCAGTAAGTTGAGTTCTTTGGACAGGAAGTAGAGAGGGAGGAATCACACTGTAGAAGGTGTGAGGGCAACTCTGTTATTATCTAAGTGTGAATAAATAAATCTGACTTCTGCAGCTGTGCCATACTGTCAGTATGGAGTCACAGCAGGACTAAACCAATCAGTTTTCCAGGATCCAGCAGCACTTTTTCTCCAGTTCTTCACTACTGAAGCAGTGTACCATAGGGAAACCTCCCAAATTTCTCTGAAACAAGTACCTTTTCCAGCATGTTGGTATGTTCACTATATGCAGCATTTGTTTCTTAACTAGAGGATGCAAAAGCCTCAGAGCTCTGGCAAAGAACATCTGTCCCTTTCAATAACAGACTCCTGGAAAGTGGATGTGCTCTGGGAGCACATTATAAGGAGAGAGATGTTCTTTGAACAGGCCAGTCTCATATTTATAGCTTTATTAATGACATCCAAAGTGCTCAAGCACACTAACCTTGTGTGCTGGACCTGGAATTCCTCTACAGTGGCAAAACCTGCAGGAGCTGGGGGAGGCACCTTTATTTCAAAGTGTAACAACAAAACATTGGAGAGAATCCACCAGAGACACAAAGTGGGGACAAAATCAGAAGGATCAAGGCCACAAAACAGTTTTGTGAAGTGGTCGAGACCCCTTGCTCGTGCAACACAAGTCACTCTGGAGGCACCAGGTGGGGATGGCAAAGCCCTAGGACGGAGGGACTGCTGCCGCCTCCGGCAGCGGGAGCCCAGGGAAGGGGGATGCCGAGAAGCCTTTCACTCCTGCTGGTGCGGCCACCGGCCTGCGGCTGCTCCGAACCCGTGCGGGGCACAGCAGAGAGGAGAGCGCGGCTTCAGCGAGGGGCAGTCACAGAGCACTTGGGTGAGCTGATGTGCAGCCGGGAGCCCGGAGATGCCCATCCCGCGGGGCTGTTTCCCGCAGTTTCCCGCCGCCTCAGCATTGGAAGCGCGGCGCTCTCCGGCACCGGGCACCGGGCACCGGGCACCGGGCCCCGTGCAGTGAGGGCTCCTCCTCTGTGCCGCCCTCGCCGTTCATTGGCAGAAAGGCGAGCGGAGGCGGTGCCCCTGCGCAGGATCTCATCGCCCATTGGCTGTCGGAGAGGAAGTGGGCGTGGCCCGGGGCCGCCGCAGCCCTGCCCGCCTTTCCCCCGCCGCGCATCATTCGCTCCGAAGCGCTCCTGGGCGGGCGATCCTGGCCGTTCCCCCGCTCCCATTGGTGCCGGGCGCCAGTTCCGTCACGCTCTTCCCGGCTTCCGGCTCGCGGGGCGGGCGAGGGAGCCGGTCGGGACGCGGAGGAGGCCGGTGGTGCCCGTGCCTGTAGTCCCCGGGCCACCCAGCATGGCGTGCGCGTGAACCGCGAGTCTTTGTCCCCTATGGGCGGCGGCGCCTGGTCCCGGGGCGGCCGCAGGTGGGTGCGCAGGGCTGGGGAGCGGGGCACAGCGAGGCCGCGGGGCGAAGCCGTGCTCCGTCCCGGGCGGGTCTGGGGCAGCGGCCCCCGGCTGGAGGAGCCCGGCCGGGCCGCTCCCTGAGCCGCACAGCAAGTTCCTGGGAGAAGCCGTGTCTCGGGCTGAGGGCAGGTCCTGCTTTTGGCCTCGGGAGAGAGCAGTCACGAGCCTTCGTGTCACGGGCTTCCTCATTTCGGTGACCGCGCACTGGAACAGATTGCCCGTGGAGGTTGTGTAGTTTCCCTCACTGGAGATATTCCAGAACCGTCTGGCCGCAGTCCTGGGCCATGTGCTCTGGAGTGACCCTGCTTGAGCAGGGAAGTTGGACCAGGTGACCCACTGTGGTCCCTTCCAGCCTGTCCATTCTGTGCTTTCTGCGCTCCTAACCTTCTGGTGCCCCATGGCGAGCAGAGCCCCCGCCCAGCAGCTGTGAGCTGTCGCGGTGGGGGCTATGGGGAGATCATTCGGTTCAGTCAGACGGGCTCTGTGTCCTCGTGCAGCCAGGTGCTTATTTCATGGAGGGTCTGCTCTCCACCCGCGACTCGACCTTTACCAAAATCTGCGGCACAAGAAGCGGGGGGGGGGATATGTTACACTGCTTTGTTTGGCTGGTGTGATCACTGAATGTTTCGTATGTGATTTTAGCATGAACCTGAAAGCCAAATCTTAGAGATTATTATTATTGTTGTTGCTATAATAATTATTGCTTTTTTTATTACTCTTATTATCTTCATTACTGCCTCATTGATTGGTTCTTACATAGGATGCCTCGCTTTCCTCCTTCCTTGGTGTAAACTGGGAAGGAAAGGAAGAAAAACTGTTCTGTGAAGTTACAGTTTAGCATTATTAATGTCTTTTAGATTTTCAGCTAAAGGAGTACGGGAAAGATCATTATAAAGATTAGGCACTTGAACAAACAGAGCCTGACTAATCACAGTGGCTCTTCCCTGTGAGCTCGTTACACGAGAGCTGTGAAGATGATTGATTAGAGGCCTCATAAATAATTTTCTGCTGACTGGCTTCTCAGTGCAATGCCATAACAAACAGTGGATTATGCCTGAAATTTACTCCAGCGTTCAGCCTGCTGGACTCTGCTCTGGCAGCTAATTAATGTGCTCAGCAGCAAAACTTTTTGTGGTCTCAAGGCAAATTCAGAAAAGAGCCCCAAATCAGCCCAGTGAATTATCTTGGCTGCACAAGAGATTCAGATTTAGTGTCTCTTGTGAACTGTGTGTTGTTTCTAGATTTCAGCTTCCCCTTTTTGCAGTCAGGACTGAGGAAGTGGCTAATCATTGACTCCATGACCCTGAAGTTAGTTTGCAGGGGGCTGAAACTAATCCTTTGCAAAGTGAATCCTCTGTGTTCTCTGTGGCTCTGTGTGCAGGATGTCACCACCTTGCCATACCTCTGCCTTGCTGCTGGTCTTTATGGCCCTGGCTTTAGCGGGGGCCGAGCAGTCAGAAGAGAGGAGCTGTGATGTGATTGGTGATGAGAGCAGTGAGTCACAGATGGAGAGAGCCCTGCTGAAGAAACTGGAGCCCCTGAGCCACATGAGGTACAGCACAACACCCTGCAGGCCCCGGGGCTGCATAGTGGGCCAAGGGGAAGGGAGGATTTGGGTCAGACTGCAGAATGGACTCCCCCTGTTAGTATGGTCTCTGATTGGCTCCCAGCTCTGAAGTGCCCACTGCTCTGAGTGTTCTTTGTAATCCAATGGCTGTCTCTTCTGTCCTCTCCCTGCTGCAGGTTTAATGTGACTGTGGAGAAAGGCAAAACAGAAAACTACGTCTACCATTTCAGGGTGTGCAGGGAGGTGAACAGCACCTCACACGACTTTGGTGGCCTCGTGCAAATAGATAGACAGAATGGAAAGACCACGGTGATAGGAAGAATCAATGAAACCCAGGTCTTCAATGGAAGTACGATTCCACTCAATACTTTGCCTACTCAGTAGCTGCCTTTTGCCTCCTGATCTGGATTTGTAGCCTATATTGTTTCTCTCCTGGCAGGTGACTGGATCATGCTGATTTATAAAGGAGGTGATTCATATGGCAGGCACTGCAGTGGTGAGAAGAGGCGAGCTGTGATAATGATTTCTTGCAAGCGAGGAGTTACAGCGGTGAGTGACACCTGGGGTGAGAGAGCATCAGGAGGCTGCCAGACCAATGGTTGGTTGTGAGCAGAGAGGTTTTGAGGGGACAGCGAGCTGGCCTCCAGTGTCTGGTGCCCAGCTGCACCAACAGGGATAAAACTGTCTCCTGCTAAAGTTCAGTGTGTGTGGGCATGTTTTCACATGACTTCACTTTTCCCAAATTGCAGAGTTCATTCAGCATTATTTCTGAAGAGCGGGAAAAGGAGCAGGAGTGTTTCTACCTCTTTGAAATGGACAGCAGTGTGGCTTGTCCAGCTGAGAATTCCCACCTCAGCGTTGGCTCTATTCTGTTGATCACGTGAGTCATTTGAAGAGCTGTTTGTGCCTGAGTCATAACCTCCAGTGCTATTTAGAAATGTAGCAATGTTATAGTAAGACTAAATTACTGCAGTATACTTCCCACAGCCACCATTAGATGTTACTATGCCTCTGAGCATTTTGGACAGTGCTGGTCTGTTCCCAGTACATGTTTTCCTTCATAGCTTACAGACATGTGCACTGAAACATGGGAGATTTGACTTCCTAAAAGTGTATGATGGCTCTTTGCCAGAGCTGGGAACTCAGATCAGGAGTCTTGACTCATTTTCTGTATTTGTGCTTCAAGGCACTACTTCACATAATGCTGCTATAAGATTTATACAAGCAAATTGATAACTTGGGACCTTTTATGGTCTGGTTTCTGTTTACAGCTCTGTTCTTGAGTGGTGCTAGCATTGTTCCAATGCTAATGCGAAGCAGATAGCTGACTCGGAAGAGATTTTCTATAGGATTTCCTCAGTTTTGATTTTCCTTTATTTTTTTTTAAATTCTGCCTTTTAGGTTTGTGTCACTGATTGCAGTCTACATCATTGGTGGGTTCCTCTACCAGCGCCTCGTTGTGGGAGCAAAGGGCATGGAGCAGATTCCTCACTTTGCCTTCTGGCAAGATCTGGGCAATTTGGTGGCAGTGAGTAAAAATTCTTATGTATTCTCAGCCTGGCCCATGGTAGGAGAAAATGGCATTGACTCTGTGTTTTGGGTAGACCTACCACCGAGGTGGAGTACCTTGAAGCAGAAGAAGAGGGAATCTGTTTGCTTTTTCTTGAGTATTCCATTTTTAAGTCCCTGCTGAGACCAATTCCCTGCCTCTGTCCTGCAACTGCTACATAACAAATTAGAACATGTACTCCTCAGGAGTTAACACTTTCCAGGTAGAAATGTTCACCTGGGGACTGTGAAATGCATACTTCCGACTTGGTGAAATCATTCCTTGGACATTGTAGGCAGTGCTCTTTATCCTTCATACTTGCCTTGGCCTGATGTTGCTGCCTAACTGTCCAGAGTTTTTAAGACTGAGTAGGGTGTTTTTATGTCAAGTTTTGGGGAGATGTTTCAGGTAGCACAGGGATAGGCATAATCCCTTAGCAAAAGAGAAATCGCAGGAGCTGCTGTGGTTTGGATGCTGAGTCAACTGCAAACAGTCTGATGCTGGTGCTGTGTCCTGTGCTCGTAGGATGGCTGTGACTTTGTGTGCCGCTCCAAGCCTCGGAATGCACCAGCCGCGTACCGCGGCGTGGGGGATGACCAGCTGGGAGAGGAGTCAGAAGAACGGGATGACCACTTGCTGCCCATGTGATAGGCTTTCCACACCAAGATCTTTTCTCCCCATCTCCCCAGTGCTTGTTTAGCCAGGCCTCCCAGCCGGTTCTCCTTCTCTCACTTCTGATTTTCTTTACTCTGTTTGCTTCCGCTGTCTCTGGTGTGTCAAGTTCCATGGATGCCTCTGGATGTCAACAGCACTGATTCCTAATGGCACGTCTTATAAATATAATGCTGCCTTAGGTTTTAAAAGTGCAGCAGAGCTCAGGGGAGAAGTGTTGACAGTTGAGCAGAAAACAGCAATATGAGTGTTCAGCACTGAGCAGGAATGGGAGATGAATCACTAAGAGGAAAAAAGGGGCATGGATGGGTGCAGAAAGGGAAGAAGGTTATGGGTTAAAACAGCTGACAGTGTAAAAGGGATATTTTGTGTATTTTTATTTTTTTCCCTAGGGTTTACAGGATCTGTAAGACACTGGAATTATTTTTCTTTGAACGCGTTTTCAGCTTTTCTATATTCTGCGCTGTTATACAATTTCTGCCAGCATTACTGGCACAGAGTGCTCTGTGCCAGACTGGGGGTGATGAGGCATTAGCACCTCTGCAATCTTTTGTTTTCCCTAATGGCAGAGTGGTGTGTACTTCTCAACAGTTTCCTGCAACAGCTGTAAAGGGACGCAGGCCATCCTCTCAAACTGGAGAGGGGCAATGCTAAAAAAACATAGGAGTTAAATGGAGTCTCATGACTTCAGTCAAAATATTGACGCAGTCTTCTCCATCAGTGAGAAGCAAAAGGAAAAGATGTGCTGCTAAGAAAAAGGAACATTTGCTGAAACTGAAAGTGACATCAAGACAAAATGAGACAGGTAGCTGCCACTTGACTTCTGACACAAGCTTCCTGAGGTGACTGCCCACACACCTCAGTCACTGTCAGCGTTGTGATTTCATGCTCTCCAGAAGTTCCTTGTTTTGTAGAGGGTTTTCCTATGAAGCAGTCAATATTTATTTTTATATCAAAGGAACCATGGAAGCCTGGGCTAAGAATGCTAACACATTGAGAACTGCATAAGGGACTCTTACATGGTCGGCTTTCATAAATCACTGTCCCATTAAGCATGGTGCAGGCCAGTCTTAAGACACTTGCCCTGTGCAGATGGTACTTAACATACTGCCACTGGCTGGGAGTGAAAAAGACCTCTTTGGGCCCTGGCGAAAAGCAGGTACAGTTGAGTTGTTGGGAACCTTCAGGAACTTCGCACCTTGATTCTAAATTGCTTTTTATTTGAGAGGCTAGACTGAGCAATCCCGTTCTACCCTACTGTGGACTGGCAGAGAACTGCCCTCGGTCTGGGGGGCAGAGACTGAATGAGCAAGCCACCACTGTTTTAACAGCAGAGTACAGACAAGGTTCATGTATTTAAGACATTGAGAGAAAGGGGGTGGCCCTGCTTGCTTTCTGGGTTTGGAGCGAGCAAGCAAATCCTGCTTTCTTTGACTTACAGTCTCAATCTTTCTCATAACATGGGAAAAATAGGAAGTCAGTAAGTCTGTTACTGTTTTGATGGTGGTGTCTAAGGTAATTTTTTTTGTACAAAACACAACTTTCAAAAATAAAGTGACCAAAAAACCTGGTGAAGTGTTGTGCTGATGTAGCAAGAGCTTGCTTTGGTGCCAGAGCATCTTTCTCACCCAAAAGTAAAGGGTCCTTAATGTGTGGTGCCTTGTGCCTGAACTCTTGCCAGTAATGAACATGTTCTTAGTAGTTCATGGTTTTTGCTGCCACCTTGTTTCACTCCAGGTCCTTTCAGGCCTATGAGGTAAGGCTATCCACATCTTTCAAAACTGAAACTTTAGAGGCTCAGGTAGTTATGGACAGATGGATGGATTACGCTCTGTATTTTTCTGGAGAAATGACAGTCAATAACTTAGTAATGAAGTTTGTACTTTCCAAACACTTGGGGGTTAAAAAGCAGCCAGACCTGCAAAGCCTGATCAAGCATTTTTTTTATTAAGAACATTAACCATGAAATGAAGAAGTGAAGCCTTCCCATTTGACTGAAATAAAGTCCAGTCCTCAGGAGTAGCTGGTAACATTGGCAGGCTACCTGCCTGCCTCCCCTGCCACGTGTCAAATTAAACGAGTTATATCACACCCAGCCCACTTAAGAATAAAATGGTTTAAGGGCAGCCTTCCTCTGCTCACTGCTGATTCTAACCTCCCCCTCCCCTGTCCCCAAATTACATCACAACAAACTGTGGTACCAGGGTGCAAGCAAGCATGGGCAGATTCCTTTGGGCCTATCTGCATTCACAGAGCCTCAGAAGTCTTCTCACATGAACAAGGATGTCAAAAAAGTGAGATTAAGCAGCAGAGTTAAGACTAGGAAGCTGCTGCCACATTTTATCCATCTAAGCACTTTCCCTTTTTTTCCTAATATGGGTCAATAAAGAGCCCATTTCAAAGATCTCTAATGTTTTCCTACCTATACTATTAGGCTTTCTCCCATGCCACTACAGGCTTCCTACAACAGTAGGTGCTTAACACAGAGAACAGTTATGTTTCACTCAAATATTCATGTGAAACTTCTGAAAACAGAAAAGCTGAGATACATGGTTTATAACACCATCTTGCTTTCAAGTATAGGGCACTTAACCTCTTCACAGTTTGTGTAACTCCTTCAGGTATTTTGCCTGTTTGAAGCAGAGGTGCTTGTGGAAGAGAGTAACTGCCCAGGTTTTCACCTTTGGCAATTTGGCTACAAAACTGCAGAATACCACAGTTGGCCCTTAAAACAACTGAAGAACCCCTAACCAAACCTGGAGGGGCTGAGTAGGAGAAAATCAGCCTATAACATAAATTCTACCCTTTAGAAATGAGAAGCCACATTAAAAGATTAGCATTCAGTTCTTGTAGGGTGTGTGTTTGGTTTCTTGGAACTGAGAAATACTTCTTTTACAACACAAAAAAAAAAAGGCCTGAGGCAAGCAGTACACTCCTGCCAGCCTAAATTTTGTCCCTTAAGCTCTCCTGAGGATAATGAAGACAGACACAAAAAGAAAAGAATACAAACTGGTAAGAAAACACACAAAACAAAACCCCAGCCCATTTCATGAAGAGCCTTGGTGCTTCTGGAGACTGCTTTGGATCTGTAAATTATGCTCTAGCACAATGGGAAGACAAACCTAGTGCTGGAAGGTTCCCCAATGTAAAACAATCCCCTCCCCTTTGAGTTTCCCATTACTTTGTCATAAGTACTCAGGAAAAATCCTCTGACTGGTTCTGAGAGGAGCACCTGGAGTGAATAGCTGCCACAACACTTTAGCTTTACTGTCTCCTGTAGACATGCAGTGAAGACAAGACAGCTCCTATTGCCACAGGCCTTCAAGTTTGGTATGCATGCTGGAATGGCTATTAAACCCAGTTCATGAGGAGCCTAGGTATTTTTCAAAGTGGAAAAGCAGCAACCCCTTTTGCTCAAATTCTTGTTTGTCACCTCTGTCACTTGCAATTTGCTAGTTCCCATTCATAAAAGCCCCAATCACAGGTGCTTCCAATGTCCATGTGGGGCCAGCTCTTCCTATGCCTTGAATTCTGGCAATGATATCCAAAGCTAAGATCTAGCAGACCTGCTGTGGCAAAAAGGGTTGATGGCAGTTCCCTTTCAGAAGTCTTTTAAGACAGAAAGAGATCCCCTTAACATCATTATGTGGTGTATACAGGGGAGGCATATTCAAAATCAGGAAGAAGGAAAGTTGTTTCAAGGCCCCAGGTGACAGCTTTCCTCAACCTTGTAGCACCATTAAGAGACCAAGAGATGGGCTTGTGCATGGCAGTTTCAATCAGTTAAATTCCTTCTCATTCTTCTTGAATGCAAGACCACAGGGGACTGTCCCATTCTTCCCCACCCCAGCAGGATGCTCCAAAACTGGCAGCTGCCCTGGGGTCAGAGCAAAAGTGAGACCTCTGGCTTCAGCGTTGTTAGGTCTCCTTGAGGACATTGATCTTGGCACAGATCTTGAGAGCTGGTCCCAGCTTGATGTTCATGGCACTCATGAGATGTTCCTCCTTCAGAAGCAACAGGGCCTGACCATCAATTTCCTGTGACCGAAATTCCTCAGCAATTTCCTGGCACCCTGTGAAGCAAACAAAAAAAAA
>VZTT01031315.1:4481-20495 GCA_013400855.1 Buphagus erythrorhynchus | reverse complement strand
TCTCTGACTCTGCCGTCCCCCAGGTGTAACTAGCACTATAACATATTTTAAAAAACCCAAAAAATGAAAACCAAAAGCAAACCAATCAAAACAAACCACCAAACACCCCACAAACTAATTTTTTGTAGAAAATTAATGTTTGTATTACTTTTGTCTTACTATGTTATCAGATTTCTTTAAATTCTTTGTTCTGTTATAGTGGCCATTGTGCTATATTTGATTATGTATTAAAATATTTCTGTGTTACTGAGAATGTTGATTTTCAGATTATCAGTCAGATGTTATATATTTGACAGAATGAATATTGGTGTTATGCAGAGATATGTTGTGCAGTGGCAAAGGCTTCTAGTTTTAAAAATTTATTGTAGTCTGGAAAAACATAGAGAATAGTACTTGAGTGGGGAAGTTATGTAGTTACCTGCTTGAGGGAGAAGATTTAATAGTTAGCCAGTGATAAGTATGGAGATTTAATAAATGCTCTGTAGAAATTGAAAATAGTTCCTGTACACTATTTCAAATACTTTTAGTATTATTTGGAAATGGAAGCTATCCTTAAAGGACAGATGGCAATTAATTGCATGCAAAGCACGTTCTGAACTGTTTGCTATCTCAGATTCCATGAAAAAATAGGAAATTTGGCAATATATACTGTATTATTCTTTCATGGAATAATAATCACTTCTTGCAGTTTTCTTCTATAGGTACTTTATTTTAAATAGGTATTTCAGATGTAAACTATTATGCTTTCATAACAAAAGACACTGGTTCTTGTCTGTGTCATTTAAATGTTTGAGAGCAGCTTCATAAGCAGGATTTTGAAGTCAAAGTTGAAACTTTTTCCTTAAGTTTTGAGAAATGACTACTCTGTCTTCACGTGTGTACAATATTTTGTTTTCTTTGTAAATGTTTAATATATTCAATATTCTATTATTTGAGTGTATTTTAATAGTATGGGTATCTCATCCTTGCTTAGAATATGCTCTGTTTTCATATACAGTGATACCTAAACCCTGATTTTCATAACTCCATCTCTATTAACCTTCTGTTATTGATAAACCAAACTCATGTGCACATTATAACGTGCTTCATGAAACAATGGGAATAAGATGAAAAAAGCTGTTTCTAAAGACAACTTATACTTACTACAGCAAACTGTGGAAAATGATATGCAGCTCTGTGCGGGGTCCATTTACACAGACCATTCTGTGAACTGCTGCTCTGACACATCACTGACATGTAAGATCAGAAGAGGGAGTGCTGATATAATTAGCTATTAAGCCTTTTTAGATGGGGCCTTCTGCCCCAAAGTCCTGCTTATGGTTGCGGATTTTCTTTATAGTGACTAAAAATGATCTGTGCAAGCACATATAAGAGCTACCATGCTATAGTTTTCAGAAAATTTGCAAAATTTCCAAAAGCTCTGAATGTCTCACCGGGTCAATAACATAGCTGGCTGGGCAGATGCTGCCAAAAATTTTTATTCCTTTTTCTTTTCTGTTTTAAATATTAACTACACTGCATGCAGATCCCTTTCAGATATTCTTTGTTCTTATATTCTATTAATATTCAGATATTCTATTGTTCTTATATTACAAACATTCACTAGAAGACACTTACCAAGTTAGAAGAAGCAGTTCAAGAATATTTTTGTTTGCCTTTATAAAGGTTTGGCTCTCTAAATGAATTCAGAACTTCCCACTTTGCCTACTGACAAATATTATGCATAAGAAACTCATATTATTGTAGGTCACTGAATTAATTTTTAAAATGCCGATTGACATGATTCCCTTAGGGACTTTTAAGTTGCTGCTATATATTATGTTCCTACACAAATGTGGAAATCCAGAATTTTAGAAGGGAAAGCATTTATAGTACAGAAATAGCTTAACATGTCAGGTAATGCTTTTCTAACATTTAAATTCTAATAAATGGAAATAGGCAGACTTTATAGAGATTTTTCCTTGTCATTGCATGTTTAGCTCTCAGGAAAGTATGAGTTTGGTGTCCTTTCTTCTGGCATCAGATTTCACAACCTCACTGTATTTTGCATAACCAAAAATGGAAGTTACAAGTACAAATAATGTACAAGTTACAAGTACAAATAATGGATGAAGCTGGGTTCAGTCCATAATGATACCAAATGCTGGAAGTGAAATAGTCAAAGAAAGATAAGGTTGCCAGAGCTTTTTGATTTAGTGATTTTTGATTGAAAAAAGATCTCAGAGATGGTACTACCATTTGTTACATCTTGCTGATGTATAACGTGTGTTTTGTTTTTTGTTAAATAGTCAAAAATAGAACGCTGTAGGTGGGAGATGGCAATGAACCAATAAAAAAAGTCTTTTCACTTAAATATAACGTTGTCCAGTAGTAGCTACACTAAATGGCTTGTCAGCAAGTTTGGTGTTTCCCTTGTGCACTGAAATTTATAAACATGGTAATTTTTATTTTATAGAATTCTGAAATGTGATATTCAGTATATGCCTGTGAAAGCAGGGTTGCTGCCTTTGGCCCATCCTCCATTACATCAACTCCCTAACACAATCTTGTCAATGTGAAAATTAAAAATTGTTTGGAACTAGTACAAATTGACCAAAATTTCCCCATCACCTACTATAAAAATGCTCTAAGTTTCTACAAGCACAATTATATGCCAGCATGTAATTTCAATATCAAGATTTTTTTTTCCTTTAACTTTGCTTTTCTGTTTTCAGTAGGACTTTTTTTTCCACTTAAAATAGCAGAGTGATTGTGAACTTCTGAATTAGTCAGTGATGCTGTTGAGCCATGACTCTTAAATTGGGAATCCTCACCTTAGTCATAGGAAAAACACTAAGAAAACATTTAATCTACTTTGAACTAGCTAGAATAAAAAGCTGGGTAGTACATGGTATACAATACTTTTTTTGGCAATGGGAAGAAAGACTTGATGGTATATTGGGTAATTTTCCATTTCACATCTCTTGCATGAGTGTCCTTGAATAAGTAGAATTCTCTTTGGTATTGTCCACTGAGCATGAACAGATATATTAACAGATGTGTTAATGCATCTTTGATTTATTTTACATTTTGTAACAGAGATTATTCAATATTTTTTAATATTGATTTGGTTTCATAGCTTTCATTTTCATGCAAGGTTTTTAATGGCACCACAGCATGCCAAGATATTATAAACTATTTTATGCTGATCTTTAGCAAGTGGTTTAGATTCTTTTTTTGGGTTACATGGCTAATGAAGGGTTAAAAGCTAACACCAGCACAGTAGGGAAATGCTTTCTTTGTATTGTTAAGAGAGAACATTTGAATTTTCACATGAGTGCATTTACATGAGAATTTTATCAGCATTCTTGGTGATATGCCTACTCTGAATGAATTCCCCACAGATGCAATTTTTTTGGACTGGCTTCTTTATTCTTTCTTCTTCTGAGATACTAGCTTAAAAGGATGTATCTGCCTTTTATGTCCAGAGAATGAAGCCTTGAGACTTACTTGCCATATATTTCAGACAGCCTGTCTAGTTGTTGGAAGTAAAGAGCAATTTTGCAAATAGGTTTGACTTGTACCAGGGGTGAGGTCAAAGCAAAGAATTAGGGAGGGCAGCCACTTCTTTGACCATCATTTTTACTATCGTTTGTGGAAATTACTCAAAATCTTCTGAGCTTTTCTGCCTGTGTATAAGAAATGTAAAGAAACTGGACATTTTTTATGGACAAGTGTACATGTCTTTATATCTTCATTACACAGGGAGACATAGATTATAGGATCACATCCCTAATCATAGGGTAATTGAGGTTGTGACCTCAGGGGCTTCAGTCTCTTACTCCATCAGAGCCAGCTATGATGTCAGATCAGATTCTGCTAGGCTTTATCCAGTTGAGTCTTGAAGACTTTGAAACACAGAGACTGTATAACCTCTCTGAGCAGCTCTATGCAGTATTCCATATTGCTAGCTCCCAGGCAGAGAGCTATCCATCAACCACTACCCTTTGAGCCTGATAATGCAGCCTTTTTATTTTTCATGTTTGATTTTTCATCCAAAGGCTGCAATGTCCTGACACAGATACAAGAATATTGTAAGAGACTGTGTTCCTTGTGACAATCAAGAAAAAATTCGTTATCATTATCAACTTTTGTTTTCTTTTTCAGAGTTCGAAAAAATTCAGTTAGTATTATTGTAGTAAGACTTGCAGGTATAATACAATAGCTGAACATATTTTGTAGTGCAATTAATTTAGCTCTCCTGTGTAGATTACTAAATTCCAAGTCATTAACATGAACTCAGTAAAGTAAAATAGAGAAAACCTGTTGCTTTGACTCAGATACTTGTGATTATTGATTTTTTTTCTGTATAGATATTTGCTTAAATTTTCAGCACTTAGAACATTTTTAAAAGGAATTTTTTACAAAATCAATGCTTGCAGATGACCTGGCAAAAAGTCAAAGTGGAAAATATGTTTATTTAAAATGACATTTAGGTCAAGAAAGAATACTTGAAAGACTGGTAATAGGTATGTAGTGCAATAGCGTGGTGTCATTTGTTTTTCTAAATTGAGATCAGCTGCCTATTCTACTTAAAAACCATTAATCAGTATCTGTATGGATCTTTCCTGTCTTTGATGTGAGTAGAACATGGGACTCTCTACGTAATTTTGACTAATTAGTGGCATGGGTTTATTTCCCAGCATGTCAGAAAGATAGAATCAAATGATTGCATTAGGATGCATTTGCATGATTCTTGAGGGTTTTTTGGTGTTTATTTTTTGTTTGTTTTGTTTTAGTTTTGTGGTTTTCTTCTTTTCTTTTCCCCTTCAGATGGAACTACTGTAGGAAGTAGGATTTCATGGCTTGATTAATTTTGTTCTTTTTGGAGAAAATGCTGAGGCCTACATTAGGAGGTGTAGAAGTCATCTTGTATAATGTTATGAAATCTGAAGCCTGACGTTTTAAGCTATGAGGTTGATCAGCAAAACCTAGAAAAGAGGAAAAGAGTAATTCTACTGGATGTAGCCTGGAATTTTCTGCATTCACAAAAAAAAAAAGTCATGGTTTGCCAATCTAAGTGAAAAATGACTCTTACTTGGAGTCAGTGGTGTGTCAAGTAGCTCTTGAACTGTTACATGGCGCTTGGAGTTCTCTGGCTAGGGCATGGTAGTGACAAGTATTGGGAAATTACATCTTTATTATGGAAAAGAGGCTGGTGTTTTCTTACTTGGGGTTTCAGCATCATGAGGATGACCTAGGACTTATCTCTGTTTTGGTAAATTATAGAAGTTGTAACTTGGTACGTTTTGTCTCTTTTGTTTTTTGTTATAGGAGTGACACCAGGAGGGTGTCAGAATGACACCAGAATGACTACTCTGGGCAAAAACATCAAAATGAAAATGCTAAATTATAAATTATTTTAGAAAGTAGTTAGCAGTTTTATCATGAGCCTAAAAGATGACCTGAGGATTTGGGTCTTGAAGTAACTTTTGATTGTGTATATTGTATACAAAGAGAACTATCTCCCATGGGAGGGTCCCCATACTGGATCAGGGGAGAAGTGGGAGGAGTCCTCTCCCAGTGGCAGAGGCATGTGATGAACTGTCCACAACTCCCTTCCCTGTCCCCTTGTGCCTCTGGCGAGGAGGAGGTAGAGGAAATCAGGAGTGCAATTGAACACTGGAAGAAGGGAGGGGTGGGGGAAAATGTGTCTTTAAGTTTTGGATTTATTTCTCATTATCCCGCTCTGATATTATTGGTAATAAATTAAATTTATTTTTCCCCAAGTTCAGTTTGTTTTGCTTGCGACAGTAGGTGGTGAGTGATCTCTCCCTGTCCTTGTCCCAACCCACAAATCTTTCATTCTATTTTCTCTCCCATGTCCAGCCAAGAAGGGGAATGATAAAGTCGTTTTGGTGGGCAGCTGGTGTTCAGCCAGGGTCAACCCACAACAGGTGTATTACAAGGAGTCTCATCAGTACAAAGTTTCATCCTTTTTGAAGAATTTCATATGTGACAAATTGGGTTCAAGGCTGTTGTCTGAGTTTTGAAAATTTGTCAGTCGTTGAGTTTACTTTTTTTCCTCCTGTACTTCCTGTGCTTCTTTACTTCTTCTAGAAATTATTAAGATAATGATTTATCACAGGCTAAAGGGAGATCTGATTTATAGATTTGATTATTATCATTAACACCATAATCCTCTCTTATGCTCCCTAACACTGACATATATATTGTTAAAATATTCACTTGCTATTGAAGATAAATTGTTCCAGAAGATCACCTAATGATGCAATTAATTGGGTATTTTCCATTTTTCCTTTGTCACTGTAACGAACAAGAAATACAGCATTTTGACATGCCTTTGTGAAATACCTTCTTTTGTTTATGAAAATTAATATAAAAGTAATTTCTTTGCTTGGCTTTGCATTTCTGTCTTTGTTCTTTGGCTTCTGTCCTCTGACTGAGGCATCTTCAAAGTAGTCATTATTCTGCTCAATATAACAGGCTTAATTACTTTTATTGTCTTTCCATACTTATGTTTAAAAAAGGCAGGCAAACATCTGTTTGCCATGGTAATGATGGCAACTCTTCTGTCAATATGCTGAAGAACGGTTAAAGAAATTAGATTTCAGTAAACTCAAATTTAGAAAATGGGGGAAAAGCTTATTTGAAGAATGGTTCGGTCTTATCTTTTGTAACAGGATTCTTATTTAATTCTTTGACATATAATCCTATCATAGAAACATAAAATGCTTTGGATTAAAGAGACCTTAAAGATCATTTACTCTAGCCCCCCTGCCATGGGCAGGGAACCTTCCACTAGGCCAGGTTTCTCAGACCTCCATCCAACCTGACCTTGAACAGTGAGGGAGCATCCATGTCTCTGGGCAACCTGTTCAAGTGCTTCACCATACTCACAGTAAGAATTTCTTCCTAATATCCAATCTAAAACTCTTCTCTTTCACTGTAAAACCACTTTCTCTTGTCGACTATATGCCCCTCTAAAAAGTATCTTCCCATCTTTTTTACAGGCCCCATTTAGTAACGGGAAGGCTGCTCAAAATTCTCCTCGGAGCCTTCTTTTCTCCAGGTAGAACAACCACAACTCTCTCAAGCCTGTCTTCATCAGAGAGATGTTTCAGCCTTCTGATCGTTTTCCCAACCCTCTTGAGCAGGTCCATGTCTTCCTTGTGCTGGGAGCCCCAGAGCTGGATGCAATGCTTCAGGTGGGGTCTCACCAGAGTGGAGTAGAGGGATAGAATCACCTCTCCTGACCTGCTGACCATGATGCTTTTGTTGCAGCCCAGGATAAAGTTTGCTTTTAGTGCCCATTCCTGGCTATAACTCAGTTTTACATGCACCACCATCTTCAAGTCCTTCTTGGCCTGCCTTTTTTTCCATCCAGTCATTGCCCAGCCTCTGTCCATGTTTGGGATTGCCCCAACCCAGATACAGGACCTTGTACTTGGCTTTGTTGAATTTCACAAGGTTTGTACATCATTCAGTGGGAGATCATAAAAATACCTTAGTTGCAGCCTAACTCACAGTTACTCCTTAGCTGCAAACATAAATCAGAAACCAAGGGACTAACTTTGCCAGTAGTTTACATCATTCTTATATTGTTACCCTCCTTATGATGTATTTATAAAGCATTGTATTCATTGTGTAAACAACAAACCCTTTTACAGTTTAAAGTAATTTTAATTAGCATTCTGTATGACGAGGCAATTCAGCTGACTTTTCAGAATTTTTTAATATATCCTCTAATTTGTCCAATTCTTTGCTGTTTATACATTTTAGCCTGAAATTACAATCCCTGTTTGGGATGTGTTATGTAATTTTGTTGTGGGGAACACATTTAAAGTCTGCATTTTATATCAATANTAAAACATCCGCCGCAACAAATATGCATCCTTAAATCACTTGAATCCCTTGAGTTCTGCTTGAAAGATGAAGTGTTGGGCTGCTGAGCTGTGTTGGTACCTGCTTTCATTCAGACTTCTAAGCAGATAGGGTTTTGCAGTGACTGTTTCAGGTTTTCTATGTGAAATATTTCTTCTGGGTGTTGAACATTTGGAATGGAATCCTTGGCGGCACCTCCAAAATTTGCTCCCATTTTGCTTAAAATGAAACAGAAGAATGGCTACAGGCGAATATCTTATATGAGGAAAAAGCAATTTGCTAGAGCTCTCACTTTTTCCCCTTTCCCTCTCCCTCTGTATTCAGCCATGATTAAGAAACCATACCACATTCCTGATATGGTGTAACCATGGCTTTCATTTTTGAGGAGACTTCTATGTTAAGAGAACTGAGATAATGTCTACAGAATAGAATGATGCAAGCTAAGGAGGGCAAAATGAGAGATGTGGGTTATGTTGTTGAGATGGAAATAAGCAATAACACCAGTTAGGAAACAGCAGCATGAAAAGGCATACAAACCTAAAGACAAAAATGGATTGTTCCCACATACCAGTGAAAGATGGCCCTTTCCAATGTGAATGATAGCACTTAAGGGGAAAAGGCTCTCTGTGTCTTGACTGGATGGTGATAATACTAATGCTTACTTGCCTAAAAATTGAAGGTATATTGCGTGGGCATTAGCCAATAGATAATTTTGCATGTCATATTTATTGTTGAATAAATGTTGTATATTAATGGTACTCTAAGGTTTATTCTGTTTTCAGTGACTTTTTGCATATAACTAATGATACTTGAAAAAAGTGACTCAAAAAACGAGGGCCACATACCTTGTTAAAGAGTTAAAATGAGTTTTTCTTCAAAATATGAAACTCTTTTTTTGCAGCCTGTATTGTATGTCATCTGAGTTGACTGGGGAGTTTGTGTTCATACAAGCTTTCTATAAATCATTCTGCTGGAATTTTAAAAATTTAATAAATTTGAGTTGTGTCATTTGCCATGCTTTTTTTTCTCCTGCTGGCAATTTGCTGTCTATTATTGTGTAATGTATATTGTTCTAGTTTAGTCCCCATCTTGAAAACTGCTTTATTAGCCATTTCATAAGCAATAGTGTACATTAAAGTGAAATTGAGTCATAATATTACTGCAGTATCACAGTAATGTGATCATATTCTTTCCACGATAGGAGGTATAAATAAATCTGTCAATAGCAAAACAAAAATAAAAATCCACACCACTGTATTGATGTGGTTTTTAAGATCTCAGGTCTATCAGCTATCTAGACTGCATATATTGAACTTATCTTTGCTGCAGCAATGAAGAAATCAATTCTGTAGTTTTACACATAAGTGTCATAAAAATCAGATCGAGGATGTCATTGCGCTCATTTATAAAGAATAGATTTATTATTTACATTGAAGTTTAAAAAATATGTGAGCGTAAAAACCAGTTGAAGTCATGAAGAACATAATTCTGAATTCCACAAAGCCATGTGGACATGGTCCGCGACAACTGGTTGTAGGTCGCCCTGCTTGAGTCGGATGTTGGATCAGATGTCCCTTCCAAACATTCTGATTCTGTGAAAATAAAATGTAGAAGAAACCGAGGTGCCTCCTATCATTACAAATGGAGAATTGATTTACTTTTTTATCATCCTTGCACATGTTTTAGTAAGGATGTGGGAAACTCATACTATGTAACATTGCTAGACTGAAGAGATTCTGGAGGAACAAAAGAAAAAAACGCTTGTTTGTTTGTTTTTTAAGAAAAGCCTTATAAAGCAAGACAGAAACCCTGAGTTTAAGTGTCAAGGAAATAAAGAAGATGAGGAAGAAGCATAGAATTCTTGATGTAAAGAGTAAATTAGACAAAGTTCTGCCAGGAATAAATCAAATATTATTGATTACATCTCAGTGCAAAAGACTCGACTGTATCATCTTTCTCTTTTTCAGACCTGATTTTAATTGCTTGCCTTGCTCTTCCATACAAAAGAAGTGCATTATTGTTAAAGATCAGAACTGATTTCTGACAATAGGGCCTTAAATCTAGGTCTTGTTAATGATAATAGTTCCCCTAAGTTAACCTGGGGATTAGAAACAGAGCACAAGTGCATGTTGGTCACTGCATTATAGGTTTCTGTCACTGCTGGCTGATATGTAATATCAGTACATCTGTACTGTACTTCTGTCCTACTGATATGACATGTACTTTCTTACTACTGTCACTACTAATATGGAGCAGGGTGTCTTGTAAAGTCATTGTGACTGTATTTTCTTACTGAATTCTCCAAATGATTTTACTTCCCGCTCAATCTGTATTTTCCAGACAGAAGCATATATTGCTTAAAAAAAGCAATTCAATAAAAATGGTGATGCTGACTACACAGCAATGCTTTTCTTTTGTTACAGTTTTCTTTTGTTTTTCATCTTTAGTCTTAAATGTATTATTGCCAAAAGTATTCTTTTGATCACAGACTTGAGAGGAGGCAAGAAAAAGCAGTATTGGTGAGTCCAGTAGGAACAGCAGAATGTAAGTTTGTTACTGTCTCTTCTTGCTGTATTTGCCTGATAAATATCAGGTTAAGTAGAGCTTTTGTAGTTGTTATTTTGGTTTGAACAGATTAGTTTCCTTTTAGAAGGCCTGAACGTACTTGTTAGGACTTTTGTTCTAAGTACATTTGATAAGGACAAAGCTTCTAATGTATGAAAACACAAACAGGTGGTTAAACCAACACTGAAATCAGTTTTCCTTGAATTTACTTCAGAATCAAAGTTTTGGCTTTACAACGTAAGTTGTTTCAGTTCCCAAGAAAATTTACTGTGCTAGTACTGGCCCACCACACAATCCAAACCCAAGGGATGATGTTTGTGTACAGGTCTAGAAATGTGTTTTTTTCCAGCACATGCGGTTCTGTATTTCAGTATATTTCTTAGGATACTCCGTAATGTTTGCTGTGAACTGCACTTCTGATTCTCACTTAGAGTGTAAACCATGAATGCCTAGAATAAGCACTAATATCCAGCAGGATTCTTTTGCATCTCAGCAACCACAGTAAGCTATGAAGTTTTTAAATATTCAACTAATATGTTTATTAAGTCATTGGCTCAGCTTTCTCATTGTTGCATTCTAGGCCAACCTTATAATAATGGAATTTTGCCAGCATAGCAGTGCTGGGTCATTGTAGAAGAGCAGCAAACCAGCTAAAGGTGCTGTGCAGACACTTTTAGTCTGAATTCTGCTCTGCTGACAGCAAGTACCCCTTTTCTGCTTAGTCTGTGTCGTTCTGCAGAGGTGATGTAACTATACTATCAGAAATAATCCTGTTTGTATGTCATGGCTGGATTATGTCTTATTTAAATGTATCTGTCTAAAAATGAGATTTTCAATAGAGCATAGTCACTTAGACTTCCTTTATAATTAACTGGGCAAGCAGGCACCCCAAGAGAGCAGTATATGCCATTTTAAAGGAGATCTGATATAGATGGAATGAATTGTCTTCTTTTCATGCTTGTCTGTTCAGATGAATTGGATAGAGGATCTGGGTGATTAGACTAGACAAACTTATGTTTCAGATTGGTGAAGTTAAGCATCATGAATTTGACATGTAGCGTACCATACAAGCATACAAGTGAATAACTGCAAGTTGTTCTGATGGATAATAATTGCACCATGAATAAATTTTTTAAAACAAAATGATTCTGTTATTAGTTAGAAGATAGGAGTGAGCTGTATGTAGGCAGTTTTATGCAAATTCCAAAAAGACAGTTGTCTGTAAAATAGATTAGGCATTTCATAAAATATCATGAAAATGGAAGAAAGACATTAACTTGAAGGGACTTTTGATTTATTTCATAATAAGATACACAAGGAAGGAACATTTGAATTTCTGGTGTGTTGTAAGGAAAAAATGAGCATATCTCCTGGATCATAACTTCTAGTCATTTTTAGAACAGTAACTTTAAGTAGGCTTGATTGTTTGTAGGAATAATGTAACTATGTAGAATGTAAGTAATTAAATCTAATGAGGGATTGTTTGTGGGAGAATAGAATCAGAAATACTTTAAGCCCTCATTTACTTTTAAAGAGAAGGGATGAAAATTTTAAAGAGAGCAGATGACCTCATCCAGCAGTATTACTACAACATGACCTTTTAGTCTGTTGAGATCAATTTTATTGTGCATTATATTTGCACAGATTTGAGCTATATACCAGTTTACAAACAACTGTAATAGTGTACACATCAGCTGGTTTTGCGTTACCTTTTAATAATTAAGTATTTAGTCTGACTAGTACTAGCTGATTGGGTTAACAGCTGATTAACTAGCTGATTGGGTTAAAAATTTCCATTTCAGAAGAACAATCTTCAGTTTGTTTTATTGATACAATGGTTTGAGTTTCATGCAATGGGTCAGATCTGCTCAATCTGTGCAACATATATGGGACTGATGAGAGAGAGAAAGGAGCAGAGTGAGATGATTTTTTAATTTGCTTTATTTCAAGCTTATATTACTGTTCTGGAATCACAGAAAAGTTTTGAGCTGGAGAGGACTTGAAAGATTACCTAGTTCCAACCCCACTGCAATAGGCAGAGCCGCCTCCCACTAGACCAGTTGCTCAACGCCCCATTCAACATGACCTTGAACACTCCCAGGGATGTTTTTTTATATTGTCCCCTTTTCCCCATCCCCCCATTTTCCTTTTCCAGATATTGATATTTTACTTCCTTATGTAACAGCTGAGAAGATCAAGAAATGATAGAGTACATGCATTTCTGTAAAAGTTGATCCATTAATAATTTTGCAGCATTAATAGTCAGTTCATTGGTATCTGTAGACTTTATAAACCAAATAAATCTAAATAATATAATAATAAAAATAGGAAAAATGAAACAAGGCTGCAGAGGTTCACTGTTGTGCTGACTCCTAGTTTTTGTGTTCTTTTGTATTTGTCTTTTGAGCATTCTACTTCTACTGCAGTATTGATTTCTTTTGCCTGCTGGAATGGCTTAATGTCTTTGTAGAGGCCAATAAGAAGATAGGTTTCTGCCTTGTGTTACTGCAAATGAGTAAGATGGGAAGTTATGCAAGGGAAAGGAGAAGCAGATGGACAATAAAAATGGAAGGTGAGAAAGCATGGTAAAAAGCGGGGAAAAAAAGAGTAATGGAGCTGTATGAGAATAGAACCTGTATTGATAGTAAAAGGCAATGACTAAACTCTTCCCATTACATATACTGTTTCTTAGTGATAAATTGTGAGTAAGCCAAATGCAGAGTTTCTATTAAGGTTTTCATTGCTTACTGTAATGATTTCTAAGGTGTATGTAGAGAAGACTTGGTAATTAGTTCATAAGGCTATACCTTGGCTTTATACAAAGGAATGTTAAACAGATAGGAGGAAAGTATACATGACTCTCTAGATTTGTTATAACATATACTTCTCAAAAATCTTACTTGAATGAGAAATGCAAAAATAGTCTAATAAAAGTTCATGCCCTGGAAATTCTTAGCTTATGCTTTACTCATCAGGTATAGGACACCTTAAATTATTTCATAGAATATGAAGTAATTTTGGTTTGCAGTCATTTGTGTCATGTCCCACATTTAGAAAATTTTTCAGTAGCACATCTACTGTGGGCTTTGAATTCGAGCAGATGAGACCTGTCATACCTTTCACTGTGTTTTACTTAGCATACTGTCGTGTTTCACTACTATTTTCTTATGTTGGTCCCACCGTGTATATTTAGGGTCAGACATCCTGCATGTTTTTACTGTTTTCTGCTTCATTTTTTCAGACATTTTCAGAAAAAAAAAAACCAGCATAAAGAGCAGAATACTCTGCAGGTGACACCCATTTTCAATCTTTGACTTATTTAGAGTCTTGAAACTTGTCTACAGCTATTTTTATGTTTTGTTTTCATGGTCTGTAATCTTGTTTCTTGAGTTTAAATTTATAAAGCCTTTTTACTCACCTCTCAATTTCATGTGCTTTGTTGCCTAAGATCTGTATTTCTCTAGCTCATTTATTCATATAGTGTCAGGGGAGGTTTAGTTTAGATATCAGGAAAAGGTTCTTTACCCAGAGGGTGGTTGGGCACTGGAAAAGGCTCCCCAGGGAAGTGATCACAGCATCAGCCTGACAGAGCTCAAGAGGCTTTTGGACAGTACCCTCAGGTACATGGTGTGACTGTTGAGGCTGTCCTGTGCAGGGCCAGGACTTGAACTTTGGTGATCCTTGTGAGTCCCTTCCAATTTAGGATTATTCTATGATTATCAGACTGTATCTTCCAAACATTTTGATATTTTCAAAGGTGATGCTTGCCTTTGTGAGTTTCCTCCTCCCTTTTTTTTTGCAAGAGTTTATAAGTATCTGTATCTTATGCCTCATTGAAGAGGGGCTTAGGGTCAAGGTCTTTGTCTTGCTCAGACTTTATAGTCTCTGAACCTTCATTGCAAGATGTATACTTTGGGGGACCCCACACACGTAATTAGACATAGAGGAAGTGAATTAGCAATCTCAATTTTATAAAACCTTAGCAGTTTCTAGAAAAAGGCTTTAATTAATTTCTAACAACTTAGATTTTTAGTAGTATATGGAAGGTATAAATTTCTTGCTTCTTTGCTTTAGCTTCCATCTTTATGCCCTTATTGGATTTTTTCCATATTGAGCTATTACAGCAAACTCCTGGGTCAGCTACTATGTGTTCTGTCTGCCATCTTTCTTTTCAAGAACCCTTTCGCAGGAATCTGCTAAGGAAAATGTTTCCAGTTGTCTCTTCCTCTGAGGCCTGCAGAGTTAGTTATTTTATTAGGAAAAGGGCTTGGTGGGAACTATGTGCTTAGTCCAAAAATTGAGCAGAAAGCCTGTTATGTTTCTGCCATCATTTGCAGATTGAAAGCTGGACAATGATGAAGCAATCTCCAACTCTAACTGTTCTAGTGTGAGGGAGGATGCTGACTATTGTTTCTCAAAGTGCTGTATCCTACTACATTTTGGCCACTACAACCCCCTGCAGAGCTACAGGCTGGGCACAGTGGCTGGGCAGCAGCCAGGCAGAAAGGGACCTGGGGGTACTGGTTGACAGCTGACAATATGAGCCAGCAGTGTGCCCTGATGGCCAAAAAGGCCAATGGCGTCCTGGACTGTATTAGGAATAGTGTGGCCAGCAGGACCAGGGAGGTCATTCTTCTCCTGAACTTGGCACTGGTGAGGCTGCACCTTGAGTGCTGTGTCCAGTTCTGGGCCCCTCAGTTTAGGAAGGACGTTGAGATTGTATCCAGAGGAGGGCAACAAGGCTGGTGAGGGGCTTGGAGCACAAGCCCTGTGAGGAACGACTGAGGGAGCTGGGGTTGTTTATCCTGGAGGAGGTTCAGAAGAGACCTTATCACTCTGTACAACTGCCTGAAAGGAGGCTTTAGCCAGGTGGGAATTGGTCTATTCTCTCAGGCAACCAGTGATAGGACAAGAAGTCGTAGTCTTAAACTGTGCCAGGGGAGATTTAGGTTGGACATTAGGAAGAAGTTTTTCACAGAAGGGGTGATTGGGCATTGGAAAGAGCTACCCAGGGAGGTGGTGTAGTCACCATTCTTGGAGGTGTTTAAGGAAAGACTAGTCATAGCACTCAGTGCCACAGACTAGTTGACACCGTGGTGTTAGGTCATAGGTTGGACTTGATGATCTTAAAGTTCTTTTCCAACCCAGTTGATTTGGTGATATTACTATGACCTTTGTTTCATAGAAAATTAATTTCTCTGGAATTAAAATAACTGTAATTAATGACCTTTTCCAGCTGTTGATGATATTCAAGATATTCTCCAGAGGTCACCTACCTTCCCTTTATTGTCCAGGTCTTCATGTGGCATATTGTTGTTCCTATTACTGAGAATCATGGAGGGTGAGAAGAACCAGTGTGGGAGACACTAGTGCTGGGATATATGCAGACTAGCGCCTGGAAGTTTATATGAACTGAACACTTTAAAAGATAATTTTTTCACTTCCTTGTTAATTAAATAGTTTGGCTGTTGGCTTGTCTGTGTCAGAATGCTATAAACATTGGTATCTGCATTAATTTTGACCCTAATTATCAGCTGTTTAAACTTTTTATTGTCTTCTATTAAC
>VZTT01031308.1:0-27524 GCA_013400855.1 Buphagus erythrorhynchus | reverse complement strand
AAACAAAAAACTAAGGTATGTATTCTTTAAATATTGAATATACTCTTCAAAATATATTGTTAAAACTTTCCCTAGCTGCTCAGGTGTGCTTTTTAATATATAGCTGATATATTATTAAAGGCACTACAAAATAGACATCTCTGGAGTGCAGAAATTACTAAAAAATAACCTTCATACCACAAATATATTGAAAATATAACTGCTAAAAAAAAAAAGACCCTATGCAACCCCACTACAATGCTTATAAATGCATGTCAGTGGTGGGTTGGGTGCACCGAGGTCCTTTGGAAATGTATGAATACAGGCATGTTAAATTTTTAAAAATAGCCTAAAAAAGTTAGTGAAAACTTCAAGCATAGAAAATATTTCAAATATGTTTTTCTATGACATTCTTCACTTTCTGCATTGTTTTACCAAGCCCAAATGTTTACTCTTTCGCAGACAGTTCTTTCTTCATAAATAGTAAAGTGTTCCTTCAGTGTGTGTTTCTCCAGCACCCTCCTCTGCCGACAGTTTCAGTACGTCTGGTAGACGTCGTGGATGGGCACCTGGATGGTGGCGGCTGGGAATGCCGGGGGGATGTAGCCGGCGTAGCCTCCGTAGGCAGCAGCAGCAGCAGCAGCGTTCTTCTGTAGCGTGGCTATTGTGGCTGTGGCCGCAGCAGGTGCTGCAAATGGCACATAACTTGTCCCGTAAATCCCGGCGGCAGGGATCCGCTGCACGTTGGGAGCCATGGTGTACACCGGCGTGATGGGGCGACCCTGGAAGGAAAGGGTTCAGACCTCAAAAAAAGTACTTTGTTGTAACATCCCACTCCCATGCCCTGAATGGCAAAGCCCCTAGAAGGGAAGGAGGTAATGGGGAGGGTAGGCAGTCCATGCCCTGTTGGGTGAGAGTTTTGCTGTCATGGGAGGCTGCTCCCCCACTCACAGTTTGGGTCCCCCTTAGTGGGAAAAGCAACGTCCCAGTGTGCAGATGTCTAAGACAGGTCAGATGAACTTCAGGGCTCTTGGGCATGTGACATCCTCAAGAGCATGTCCTGAATGGAAGCAGGGCAAGAGAGTTTCCCCTACACTGGATATACATAGCAGGATGTATGGGAAGCTGGAAGTATGGGAAGCAGGAACTTCCCATGTGCTGAACTCACCTGGAAGGGAGGAGGTGTTGAGACAGCTGGTATTACAGCTGCGGCTGCAGCTGCTGCGGCAGCTGCTGCACTAGCTGGGTCCTGCTGGACAGCTATAGGGTTGATGATGTGCTCAACAGTGTGGATTTTGCCATCTTCCATCATCTTGGCTGGTGGTGCAGCCTGAAACATGGAATACTGGGCACCAATGGCAGGGATGGCCACTAGGAGAGACCAGACATATCAGATACATCAGCAGAGAGTTTCCAGGGTCTCCTGTCAAAGAGCTCTCTCTCCCAGCTATGCAAACTCTCCAGCAGTGATCCTGTGCTGCTCTTATCAGGGGACAAAGCCTTGTGTGCAGACAGGGGATCTGAGGCACCACTTCCCTCCCCATGCGTGGGAGCACCATAGGTGATGCACAGTGACAGGCTCAGTGCTATTTGGTCCAGCATTTTCCTCCATGCTCCTGCCATGAGTGTCCTAGGGCCAGAGTCCTCCTGGAGACTGGGAGCTGTGACCCAGATTTACACAGCCCCTTCTGACCACTGCTGTCCTTCCCACTGGCCGAGAGTATGGTCTGAACACAAGGAGTAAGAATGTGTAATGTCCCAGTGAGGTCCCTGCTCTAGCTGTTGACATCAAGGAATATGTAGCTGCCATAGGAAGAGCTGCTCCAGGACAGAAAATTGTGGTTTGTACTGCAGAAGTTACAGGCAGCAACTGGTCTGCTTTACATGCCATCCTTTGGCCAACCCTGTGAAATATCAGCTCTTTTACCAGCATTTCCCAGGACTAGCTTGGCTAAATATGTTTTATCCCATCTACTGCTACAGGATCAATCTACTTAAGGACATGAAAATAAAATAAACTTCTCTTTAGGGAATTCTCCCTCATGCCAAAATTGGACAAATATAATATAATTTGAGCCATGGTCTTTCAGACAAAGGGTCTGGTCAGAATAATAGCATTCAGGATAGTGAGCTTGTACATGGTCCAAAATGGAGCTTCATGGCTTGCTTAGGGAGGAAACATTCTTTGCTGAACATTCCCAGTAATCACAGTAATTGCACGTGGCCTGGAAATGTGCACTTGTAGCCCAGAAAAACCAACTGTATTCTGGGCTGTATCAAAAGCAGTCTGGCCAGCAGGTTGAGGGAGGTGATTTTGCCCCTCTATTCTGCTCAGATGAGCAGAATGGAGAGCTGAGTTCTGGGGCCCCCAATATAAGAAGGATGTGAACCTGTTGGAGCAGGTTCAGAGGATGTTAAATGAGATGGAGCACCTCTGCTCTTAAGTCAGACTGCGAGAGTTGGAGTTGTTCAGCCTGGAGAAAAGATGCCTCTGGGATAAAGACCTCTAGTGGACCTTTTCAGTACTTAAAGGGGATCTATAAGAAAGACTTTATGGTAAGGCCTGTAGTGATTGGAAAAGGGGTAACAGTTTTAAGCTGAAAAAGGATTAGGCATAAGAAAGGGGTAACAGTTTTAAGCTGAAAAAGGATTAGGCATAAGAAAGGAATACTCTAAAACAGAGGATGAGACACTGGACTGGTTGTCCAAAGAAGTTTTATATGCCTCATTATTGGAAGTGTTCAAGTTCAGGTTGGACGGAGCTTTGAGCAACCTGATCTAGTTTAAGACACCTCTGCCCATGACAGGGGCATTGGATTAGATGATCTTTAAGGTCCCTTCCAATGGAAACAATTCTATGACACTATGATTTCCGTAACTGCCTCATATCGCACACTTCAGCATTCAGCTTGCGAACTTTTTAGCAGTAAAGTTATAAATAATGGATGATGGACTAAAAGGTGATGTTGGTACAGCCAACAGTTGGGAGGTACAGCCACTAAGCCAGAAATGAAGCCTAATATGCACATACAGTTTTCTGTCTGTGCAATGAAACTTTGCAATGTTAAAGTATGCAGTTATGCCTGGTGGAAGGAGGTGACAGAAAGCAGTACTCTTGCTCTGATCCTGGAGACTGCAAGAAGGAAGCTGATCAGATATCTTTCAGGCAGAGATGTGTCCTCCACCAGTGGACTACCACTGTTTTCTCAAGCAGAGACCCCCAGCTCATGAGGTTTTACATCTTGCCCTATACACCAAGTCCACCTGGTCAGGTCAAACCAGTTTTATCTCTGGTTTAAATATCCTGGATAAGGCCAAGAGCAAAGAGCTCACATGCTCCATTCTGCAGTAAGTTCTGGCAGAAAAACAGTAGCAGGCATCTGGGGTATTGGGGTGACCTCCCAGGAATATTCCAACTATTTGTAAAGAAATGAGCTTTAAGGTTGATCTAAACAGTAGGCAGGAAACTATGCAGTCAGTACATTTCTACTCCTCTGTTCTGGTAATGTGCTTTCAAAGTCATACCCTCTTCATAGCAGAGGTAAGTCTTGCATGTGGTACCTCTTATTAGATCAGCTGATCTGGCTGGGGAAAACAGACCAGGTACTTCTGTGCTCAGAGGCTGTGCTGGAACCATACGATGGGGGAAGGTCTGATGAAAAAACCTGAATCTCAACGTGCTTCAAGTGTAGAAATATTTTGACTTGAGCTTCAAGCTTTTGTTTGGCAGTCGAATTAAATATAGACACCATTAATAAGCATGCATTTCCAAGCTCACTTTTCAAGCATCCTTTAATAATATCTGGAATTCCTAAAGTATCTTTGCAAACACACATAGCGGTAATATTTTCTGGTGGTGAGTGGGTAGTTTTCTCAGGAAGTCTGATCTTTCTCCAACTCTAATCTTAACAGCCTTCCTTTGTCTCTAGACTTCCTCTGACATTGTCTCATCCAGCTGTTATGAAGAACTCTTCACAGGCTTCATTAGATGCAAGCTGTAATTTTCACTGACATAAATGAAACATGTTTTGGGGAAACACAGTTGCTCTATTATTAAGCAATGCTTAATCCTGCCATTGCAGTTTACTTGGGTAGAGAAATGGAGAGAAGACATCAGCACTTCTGCAAGAGGGCTGATGCCCATCACCTTCAAGGACCTTCTTCCTCAGGCTACTTTTTCAAATAAAAATCTTGCCAAATAGGATCTTGAGGAATTGCAGAGCTTCAGCTTTCACCTTGTTCACCTGGGAATGGCAAGGGCTGGGTACTCAGCTGACAAAGTGGCAGAGAAAGGCAATCCCTGCCCCAGCCCTTGGACTGTCTCATCAGAGCCCAGCAGAGATGAGAGCACTCCTGTAGGCACTGCACTGCTGCAAGATGCACCACGAGGGCTCTCTGCCTTGCTCCTTCCCCGTGCCACTGATGGAGGTGGAGGAGCTTGCCTCACTCAGGGACTTTCCTGCAATGGGAAAGCCCCAGATAATTTTCTCAGCCTCATATCACTGGAGAAATACGGACTAAACAGGAGAGGGCTCCAGCCTGGCTGGAAATCTAGGATAGGAATCTCCCAGGGTGAAATTAGCATTGAAGACATTAAAAGAGAGGAAGATTGGTCTAAGTCACCATGTTCTGGTGTACGTGACTAGAAGGAGAGGAAAGTCTGCTTCCTTCTAAGCAAATGCAAAAGGAGACTGGAGGAGTGGGAATTGTGGCCTGAAGAGCTCCCATATATTTGTGTCCCCTATCCCACTGTGTGCCTCGCGTGAAGAAAGTCTGACCAGGGCCAGAAGGAGATTAGCACAAGGGAGCACTGAGCCCCAACCCTGGGGCCGTTCCCACTGTCACAGCTGGAGTCATGGACTGGCCCTGGAGGGGTCCTCACATACCTGAGACGGGCATGGAATGGGGGCCTGCCCACCACCCCTGCTTTCCTCCCCTCCTTACACATACTAACCTGCACCAGGCTTAATGGCCACTGGATTGACTGCAGGTAACTCCAAGTTGGGAACCAGTTCAAATCCTTTCTCTTGTTGTTTTCCTTTGCCTTCATGGTACCTGCTGTAGATTCCACGGCCGGCGGAGTATCCCCCCAGGTAGGAACCCCTGGGACCTGGAGCTCTGTTGCCAGCTGCACCTCGCCCTCTGCCTCGTATGCTGCCTGCTTATGAAAACAACACAGAAGATGGTGAATAATGGAGAGTGACAGCCCTGTGAGGAGCACGACTGACCCCAGGCTGAAATCCAGAGCCTCGTGCTTAGAAATGTGGCTGCTGAAGTCAGCATGATTGAGTCATAGCGACCCCTCTTAGGAAAACAGAAGTGCCTAAGAAGCATCCAGTGAGCCTATGCTTGTTTAGGTTTTGATGTTTGTGAGCGTATATTAGCTGCTCATTTATGTTGATGGAACTCTTGTGGCAAGCGTTACAGGTTCAATGCAGTCAGCAGAGAGCAAGGGGATCCTCAGGGTGATTTCTGTGTGTTAGGAACAGCTTCTGCTTTCAGCTGTCCTCCAGAGGAGACCCAACTTGTCAACTGGCTGCGATGAGACCCTGCTGAGATGGCACATCATACCTGCCCTTTAACCAACATTGTCCCACCACTGCATATATTTTTACTTATGTTGTTTAGTTATTTTATCTGCTATTTTATTAGGTGCATATAACCCATTTCCAAAAATATTGCCTTTATTCACCTTAGTGACTCCATATGTGTTATGACAGTACTTTGAGCACTGCAGTATTGATGTACTTTATGATGGTCTACTTGAATATTTAGACTTTTACTCAACTCTGTCATAGTTCATTGCAAGTACAAATACTGGGAATTGAAGCTGAAATTCTTGAACAAGTAGGGTTAAAAATACTTCTCGGTTTATGCTTTAAGAATATATTGATGTTAAATTGCTTCTTCTGTGGAAATACACATCAAATTTCAGGAAACTAATTCCTGTAAGTACAGGATAATTGTAATTATAATACAGTTACAATATAATTGTATTTATAGTATAATTGTAATTATAATACAGCTATAGCTCTTAGGGTTTTTATGAATAAGTGATTTTTGGTTAATTTTTAATGACTGTAACTGATAACTAATTACATACATAATAAAATTATGTATTTAAAATTATTATTAATTATATGTCATAAAAAATTATTTTTCACTCACATGATTCCTTCTGCTTGTAGTTCTCAAATGACTTTATGAAGGACAGCATTACTGTTAATTTAATGTGGAAGGTAAATGACACCTAGAGAGTTCCTAACTAAGGCTTTCCCTAACCTCCCTCCCTTTGGATAGGTCACCCATACCCATGCCTCCAGAGAACTCTATTGCAGGATCCACCTCTTTGAAAGGAGACATCAGAAGCTGGAATCCTTAGACTTGCTCAAACTTAGTACAATACTCATAGAACCCAGATCCCTTTGTTCCCCACCCCATGCTTGGTTTTTACCTATTCTTAACCATATATTTGATACCTCTCTCATACTATCTTGTAAATTAGCAATTATTTATAGATAAATACACTTTGTGTAGTCATAAACTAAAGTAAGACCAAACAGAAATATGACAAAAAGGCCTATAAAAGAGTATTAAGAAGAAGTTGCATGGCACTAGCTGTCCTTTGGCTGAGGCAGACCTCTGGCATCAGCCTAAGATCAAACCTGCCCATCACATCCCCTAATTGTGCTTACTAACCTTTCACAAAGTAATCTCTGTTGGGCCCAATCAAGGCATTGTATGGATATCCATAGTATGCTAGTGTGTATGGATCACAAGAGTAAACATAGTTGGGCTGCTGAGTTACTTCAGAGGTTGCTGCAGCCCCTCCTTTTGCTGCTTTCTGGTAGCGAGTGTACTGCTCCTTGTCTACTGGCTTGGCCAAAGTAACCTCCAGGCATGAGCCTTCTAGTTCAACACCATTAAGGTTGTTCATGGCATGAATGGCATCTTCCCTGGTTGTAAAGTGCACAAAGGCGTAATCACGTATTTTTTTCACTCTCTCTACACAGCCAGGGTTAAACTGACCAAACACCTTTTTAATGGTGTCCTCTGTGGTCTCAATCATTAAATTCCTCACATATAGGATTTTAACAGTCTCCATGACATCTTCATCCACATCTATCTCTGGTTCTGCCCAGTCAACAGCAATTTGATGTCCCCACAGTTGGATCCTTCCTGGCATGAGTTTTCTCCTGGCCATGGCTGCTGCTCGGTGGCTCTCATACTCAACAAAGGCAAAGCCTCTGTTCTTCATCTTGTCTGCAGCGCTGGCATACACGATGACATCCAGCACACCTTCTGTCACCTTGGCAATCTCTTCCAGGATCTCCTCTCTCTTCTTCATCTTGGGAATGCCTCCGATGAAGAGCCGGCAGTTATCCACGCTGCAGCACACGCCCAGCAGCCTGCCGGGGCGGATCTCGTAGTTGTTCAGCTCCCTGACGGCACGCTTGGCCTCATGCTTCTGTGTGTACATGACGAAGGCGTAGCCACGGTTCTTCCCATCAAAGTCCATCATCAAGCGCATTTCGTAGATGCGGCCGACAGACTCGAAGACGGGGACGAGCTCGTCTTCGTAGACGTCGCGGGGGATTTTGCCCACAAAGACTTCGCAGCCACGCGGAGGGTGCAGCCCCTCCCAGCCGGGAGGAGGGCCCCCATACTTGCGCTGCCCGTTCTCCTGGATCATGCTGTATCCAGTGCGGGCCATAAGGGCCAGCAGAGCTGCCTCGTTGGGTGCACCAGCAACACCTTCAGGCACTTTTGTGGTGGCCACATTAGCAGAATCATTGCTCATCCTTGCAGTGGAATCCTCAGCAGTCATGGTGTCAAACTCATTCACAGTGTGATGAAACCTGGGCAAATGAAGAAGGAGGACACTTGTTAGAAGCTATTAGCTACCATCAGAATTCCACCTCTCTCTTTCATTTTCCTGTAGTTGTTCTGCAAATTTGTTTTTCAGACTGGGACTAAGGCTGCAGAAGAACAGAGGAACAAGCCATACCAGCCTGAAGAGTGATACTGCAGGGGTAGTGCATCCTGGACATAGGCAAAGCTCCTCTTTGAGGGAATGATTGAGGATCACCTGCCCACACATCCCAGGCATCAAGTGCTGCTGTCATGGGACACCAAAGGCACATACATGAATAGATGCCAACAAATACCTCAAAACACCAAGACCTTTAAGACCCTTGTCTTCTCTTTGTAATAGTAGGAAGGAGATCATTCAGAATTGGGAGAAAGAAGATACTGACAAGAAGCCAGAGGTACCCATCTACTGAGCTATCTCCTCCCTCTCAGTCACTCATCAGTTAATCCATTTACTCCGGAACAGCACAAGCACCAGGTGTCATATTCCATGGTGAAAGGTGGCAAATGCATGAGAAGCACCACACAGTTTCCATTTGATAACAACCCCTTGCTCCTCTAGATCCCACAGTAACTCTCAAGTAGGAAATAATAAATACACTTTAGCAGTGGGGGTGGGGGGCAATTCTTGTTCTTTTGGCCAAAGCAAGCTTCTGAGTTGCCTACTGCTTGTGTTACAATGTCTGGCATGTTTGTCCCTTCCATTATTACAGCAGGATTTGACAAAAGCTGAAGAGAATCACTCCTTCATGAAAGGCAGCTTGCTTTAGACCAAGCAAACAGCACAGCACTGCAAGCCAGCAAAAGAAAGGCAAGTCTCAGAAACCTTACTCTGCATTTGAACGCAGGCAGAGAGCAGGAAATGCAAACATACAGGAAATGACCATGCTAATAACCAAAACTGGAAGACAGTGGGCTTTCTTTCAGAGCACAATTAAATAAGACACCTTGGGAGTCTGAGAGTAGTTAGTTCATTGACTTTTAAAGCTGCAAGGGTCCACCAGACAACTTAATACAAATGATTGTATATGACATGGACCATTACATTTTAGTGTTATTTGCACATTAGGTGCTATAGCATTTATCTGACTAAATTGTATCTTCCACAAGGACCTTGGCTTTAAGGAATCAGAGAGCTGTGGACCTTGCCACGTCCCTGTATGGCTTGTTTGCTAACCGCTCCATCATACAAGCAAGTGTGCAGTATCTCTCATGCGAATTTGGCTGGCTTTTGCTTCCAGATAGGATTAGACTAAAGAGTCTTTCAAGACCTCTGCCTATGCCTTGTAGCAGTATTTAAGTCATTTAATCAAGACACAACTCTGTCTTTTGAATAAAACTTGCAGGCTGAGCTCACAATTAGTAATTTTTTCACCTAAAATTCTTGTTTGTTGGTCTTTGAACAGTTCTCTAGAGCTTCACCCTTTTTCACCTTTGGTATATACAGGGCTGAAGGTTATCCCTCCTTCTTCTCCCCATGCCTCTGTCTTGCCAAAACCTGTTTCTTCACACCTTCTCACTAGCAAGTCACATGGAGTTTGGTGTGTTTTTTTCAATTCTAACCTCAAATCCTTTATAGAAGCACCACTTGCTCTGGTTATGTCCCATATAGCAGGCATGACTTGTGTTTATTACTCCTGAATGCCACAACCTTGCATTCAGCCCTATCCCAACTGCCTTTTCAGTAGATCCCACTTATTGAATGTTACACAGTTGGCTCCTCCCCATTGTGTTTTACAACTCCATCAGTCTTCCCTTCACTGATTTATTTGTCATGATTTGCATTCACCACCAGTCTGTTGATGGTACTATCAAAATACACTGACCCTTATAAGACACTGCAAACCACCATAAGAAGTGCTCCCAATATATGGGTTTGACAGGGTTATTTGTTTTTTTAAAAAAGGACAAAACTTCAGAAAAATTTATTTATTGTATATAGTTGTCTTATTCAGTGAGACACAGGTTTCTCTCTGTCCCATAAGGACTCATATACCCTTCATCTGAATGATTTGTCCATTGCATTGGTTACCACCAAGGAAGATCTTTCATTAGTAGGGCAAGCTCAAGTCCACAAAAATATTGGTACAAATTTTAGGCACCAAAGTCTGATTTGTATGGCTCACAAAATCCATTTAAATCCTGGTAACCTCAGCACCTCATATTTTTTTCAGTAAAGCTCCTGAGCTGCCCAGAATTGTGTTGGCCTATACCCAGAGATGCCTCTGCATGAGCAGAGCAAACACCACCGAGCCTGGTTCATCTCTTAAATGCATTTGAGATTGGGAAACCAGACCTCTGAGCTTTGGTCTGTGGTTAGACCTGATCCTGCATGTGTTTTTGGGCCACGAGTGTTGCATGTTGATGCTTCTGAGCCATTTTAATTTAAAAATATGGAGAGCAGAGAAGAAGATAAAGAAAGTGGAGGGCAGTAATAGTGATGCTGATGCTCAGGCAATACTTTAGTAAACACAATTCCTTTGAAGCCAGGTCTGTCATGGATAGCTTCTTGAACTGCTGTTGATACACATTTCTCTCAGATTCAGATATTACCCTTTAACAGTCAGACATTTGAATTTTATTCCTGGGAATTATTATAAATAATGAAGAAAATTAAGGCAGAGTAAAACAGCTTCATTTTTCACTTGACAATTTGCCCCTGGGAGTGTAATTTCACCTTTCTTGGAATAAAAACAAAGATAGTTATACAAACATTTTGTTGGGAAATAATCATTACCTTTACATGGGCCACCTGTTGGCAAGTAAAATACTTATCACCCCAAGTTAGGCTAAGTTTAAAAATTAGCAATTCCATTCAAACCACCTGTTTTAGGTCAACTTATAAGCCTCTATATCTCTGTTATCTGCAAGGCTCTGTGTCTGGGGCTGTAGTCTGGAAAACTACAGATGATTGCTGGGTTTGTGGAGTGAGAGGAGATGAAACAGAATCTCCTCTGACCCCCAGAAACAAGTTGGTAATTCAGTGGCCATGCAGGAGATTGCATGTTCTCCAGCACTTTGCATTGCACCAGCAGGATGATTTCTCATATTGTAAGTTGTACATGAAGTTACTTCTAACTACTACTGGCCATCCTTGCTGCAGACACTGCCATACACCGTTTGTGATAGTGCATAATTAAAAATTCCTTGTGAACCTAAAAAGCATTTATCCCTATGTAATTTATTTAGAACCATGATTTATGATCAAATGTGGTTTGGGTTTTTCTTCCTGTGCAGCTACATAGAGCTGGGTTTCATATGTAGGTACTACCTAAGAAAGTTATAAAGCCTATATAGCCCTAATTGTTGTAACTAAATACACACTTAACAACTTGTTCATTGCCACGTTATACAATCAACACCTTGACTAAGTTCAGGTGTCATTTACCAGAACATTTATCATCAGTGATCATCTGTAGCTTTATGAGAAAATGCACAGGCTCTCTGGTCTGAGAGCTCTTCTCTCCTGCTGTTACTGCCTTTTAAAATGGGCTACCAACCCAATCTAACCCTTTTCAGACTGAAATGCAATCCCTCTCAAGAAAACACTTTTCAAAAATACCAGTTTCCGAAGTGTTCAAATCTGCTTGTGTGTTTTTTAAGTCAACAGTAAACTGGTCATGAAAACTTGCTATCATGTGTTGTGGGTCTACACAAGGCATGACATGCTACTATGGATCTAGTGGCCTTAATAAAGCCAAGCTGATTTCCAACATCTGATATGTGAGATTAATGCTAGAAACTGCATAAATTTACCTCCATTAAAATGCAGTGTCTTGTGAAATATAAGTGCTTGGTTTCTAGGCTCTGAGGAGGAAGGTACATCTGATTTTGATAACACATTCAAAAAAGAGACAGACAAAAATATTTTTAACAAGAAAAGTTGTGTTCTGGAGACAGCTAAGTTTTAAATGACTCATTATCAGGACTGAAACAAGTCTTTGGCTTCTTTTTAGAAAAAGGTAAATCCTGCTTGACTGTTCAACACCGTGTTAGATAGATGCTAACATCTGCCAGCCTACCAGGAGTGAGGCTTACGAGCCCCTCAGCTCAGCATCTCTGTTCCAAGGACTCTTCCTTGCACAGGTGAACTCTCAAACATATATGTTTCACTGAAATCATTCAAGTTTCACTTCACCTTGCTTATGAAACTCCTCTGCTGCCAGTAGGAGGGGCATAAATTGTTCTTGTCCTAAATATTAATTACCTTCTTTTTAAAGGTATTTTTTCCCCCCACATCCCAGAATATTAAATGGCAAACTTACTGTGTTGGCAGTGACTGACCTAAAGCATACTGTGAGCAGGCTGATTAACTGAGACAGGTATTTTATTAAGTAGAAATACCACACCTTGATCAACAACAATACGAGGCCAAATGGTGATGTCGCTTGTCCCACAGCAAAGGCAGCTTGGGGCCCCAGCAAGAAAGCAATGCCCAAAGTCCACATATCAACTTGTCCTTGGGTTAGTCCAGCACTGGGCAGTGCCCTGTGAAGTTAGGCAGGCACGTTCTCCTCTGTTGATCCTAGCGTGGTCAAATAGGCTTTTACAAACACAGAGACACAGCCAGTGTCCTTGTGGCAGAAACTGTGTGTCCACTTCACTCACGTGCTCCTATAAAATGAGGTTGTTTCTGTTTGGACTTAATTCATCCCTCCAGTTTTGTGTTACATAGATTTAGTGGCATCATGAGTCCTTCTGTGGGTGACACAACTGCCAGCAGAAACAAAGCCCAGGGACAGGTGCCAGCACCACCACAGGCAACAGGAGAGACCAGGGAGATGTGCTGTCCCTGTAATAACTGTCCAGGGGAGGCATGGGACACCTGTGCCCCATCTGGAGACCCTGAACCGTAACAAATCCCACTGTGCTGACAGGGTGTGTCCTCATGGACACTGCACAGCTACTTCTTCCTTCAAGAAACTGCCACAGTTTTGCATTTTTAACCACAGAAGGAAAGACAGTTGCTGAAATTTCAAATACACCCTGTTGGCAGAGGGAAATAACAGCTACTGGTTTAAATGTGACCTTCCTAGTATTTTACTTGAAATAATAAGGGAAAATGTTAATCCTGATGATGATGATAGGCAGCAGCTCTAAAAGCATGGCTGTCACTGGAGTTCTTTATTTTCAAATCCTGACTCTATTCTCACGACAACTTTATATTCATAAAATGCATACAAAAACAACAGCTTACTAAGAACAACTGTGTAATTTTATGACAAACATCAGACACCCCAGAAATGCTCCTGCTGAAAACCCAGGAGCCTGTATAGAGATCTATTGCCTGAACAGAAAAATTCAATGGCCTCATCAATTCTAAATAAGGAAGTGATTAGTGCATTGCTTCAAGTGTCATGTGCAAGTTTAAAGATAATTACAGTATCATTATACACCACTTTGCTCTTTCTTGCCAAGATTGTCACTCTTTTCCTCCTCATTATTTTCATAAATGAGCTGAACAAAGCGGGTGTCTTTGGGACTGTTGCTGAAGCTGAGCCATGCCATGCCCAACTGCAGGATCTAGGGCCAGTGTGGGGATCAATAGGAATAGCATCACTCTTGGTTTCCTACATTCTGCCATTCATTAAATGCAGGTGTCCAAAGCTGAAACTTGTGGTGGGTCAGTGCAAGAGACTGCAGCATTTCAGCACAGCTTTTTGGCCAAGGCCCTTTTCTGAAGGTCTTTCAGGCAGGAAAGGGAAAGTTACATGGGATGGATGATGCCTTCACCCTTTTACAAAAAAGCAATATCTGAGGCCAACAGGCCATGACAATGTCTGCAATGTGCCAGACACACTTCTTTGCCTGCAGCTGAACAGAGTGAAGAAGTTGCCCCAGCCTAGGTGAAACATTTTGACAAGGTGAATTTTCTTAATCTGGACCACTTTGGCAAAACTCTGTGGAAAAAGTGGTGAACTGCATCAGCAGACCTGAAGGGGCAGGAACAATGGCTGGCGAGAGACTTGCTGAGCAGCTTGTGATGAGCAGCTTGGAAGAAAGTAACCTCAGAGATCATTGACAATGACGTCTCTGTCTGCTGTGCAATTTATCCTGCTGCCAGCACTGCTAAAGGGCTGCTTATTCTCATCATCATCTGCATGCCTCTGTTGGGTCATTGAACTTGTCCTTCCTCAACTTTTTGGCTCAGGTGCTGCACAGAACACAATGATATATGCATGGAGCAGCATTTGCTGCACCACATATTTCCCATGTATCAGACAAGAACATGTACAAGCAGAGGCTCTCTGCCCACTAGAAGTACTATAATATAGAGAGCAACAGTGCCTGAGAGGTAGGATAAAACCAGCCTACTACATCCTGAGGCTAGCTGCTGAAATTAGGACAAAAGGAAACAGCCTCAAGTTGCACCAGGGAAGGAAAGATTTCTTCATACAAAGAGCTGTCAAGCACTGGAACAGCTGCTCAGGGATGCAGTTGAATCCCTATGTCCAGCTGTCAATAAAAGATACGTAGATGTGGCACTTAGTGACATGGTTTAGTGGTGAACTTGGCAGTGTTCAGCTAATGGTTGGACTCAACGATCTTAGAGGTCTTTTCCAACCTAAAGATTCTGTGATTTTATTAAATTCCCACTTCTGCTATGGTGACAATTGGCATTCTAATCTAGAGCCTATCATCAGAGTTCTGACCATTGATTTCATTGCAAGAGTTCGTATTTCATGTTTAAACTTCAATTTTATTCTGGTCAGTTAATTATGTTCACTTTGTATGGGACAAGTTAATGTACAGGGCCTGAAAAGCAGTTTTTAGGGAGGATTTACTGCAGAGAGGGTCTGTGCATGGTTTTCAGTTGCTTAAATTTGTCCTGAGTGGCTAAACGTGTTAAAAATGGTTGGTTCCATTTAAAATTCACCAAAATCTATTGACTTTGTCTTTTGATTGTATTAGGTTCAAAGAAAGAGACAGAAAATAAAGTGTGATATTTCTAACAGTACTCACATCTAACATGACTCCCCTGACATCAGTTACAAGACTCTAATGGCTACAAGAGGGCTGCATTTAAGACAGGGATGAGCACTACAGAAAATTCTACTTTAAAGGTCTTGCAGGGACAGGTTATGTTCTCCAGGCACCAATCAAAAGCGATGTATTTGGCTTAAAAAATTGTAACAAAATTACCAGAAATCTGTTCTTCTCTTTCTTGCTCCTTTTTAGGGGGAAAACGCCTGAAATTATTCTGTAAATTAACATCCTGGAATTTCCCAGGTTAAAACTTGAACGCTAATCAGATAATTCAACAAGGAATTTATACAGTCAACAACTGACTACAGCTTCAAAATAGGATTTGAAGGTTAAACTTCTTATTTTCACCATTATCATTAGAAAAATAACAATCACAGATCTAATTCCCTTAACCATATTATACCAGTTCCCCTGGCCTATTAACCTTACCTCATAGCAATTTTATTTACAATTTTAAAAATGCAGCTAAAATTATGATTCCCATACGAAATAAAGTCACCTTGTGTTGTGCAAATATCCTGCCTATTTCTGTTATCAACCCTCTGTGCATCATCTTTCTATGGTGTATTTAATCTTGTGTGTGATTCACTTGCATTATCTGTAAGCACTATCCATGCCTGGCAGTGAACATTCCCAGGAGGAAGCTCCCTCAATGACCTGACCTCCTGCTTAAAAATTGCAAAAATTATATTTAATGAGATGTGAGTAATGATGTTTCAACTAATAAAGTAAGAAAACTTTCCTGAGCGAAGCTTTGTCTCCTGCCATGGCTTTTTGATGGCCACAAGTCAAAATGTGTTCAGGAATATATGGTTTTACCATGGCAAGGATGAGCCTATGCTGATGAAAAACTTATTAATGTAGCACCACCAACACCTACAGAGTCCTACTAACATGACCCTGCTTCTGCAATGTGAATTTTGTTAATGCAATGTGTGTTTCTTGAGTGTTTTTATGCTACTGCAGTGCCAAACCAGCCACCTCAACTTAAACCACTTTTGAAGGAAGTTTGGATAAGAAAAATCCAGTCTCCTCCCTTATTTTATAATGCACTTTTCTGCAAGTCGTTCAGAACTTTGTTCAACAAGTTGTGTAATCCCTGTGTTAACCTGTTTGCCCCAGCTCCATCTTTTATCCACTCCAGTTGATACTAATTCATAACTCTCCCCTATTTTGATAGGGCTTTTTACTGGCTGAGGCTGAAGATATTACCCTGCAATATATTGAAGCCACATNTGAGACATGGTTTGTATAATCACTATTACCAGCTGTCTAATCAGGAAACAGCACAACCATTCCCTTCTCCCCAAATTCCCATATTTCAATCTAGTCAATAAAGTCTATAATTACCACGATCAGACAGGAAAATGAGTGATATATAAATTCCAGTGTAGTCTTTCCTATTCTGCATGAGCTGTACTTGATGGGAAACTTTTTGCAGTGTTTCTTTACCAAAAATGCAATTAAACACTGTTCTCTGCAGAGATGCTGATACAACTGTGTTCTTCTCATTAACTGTCTGCTTTAGAAAGCATTCTGCTTGGAAAGGGAGAAGTTTCATTCAGGATGGACTAGAAGCTCACAAGCTTTTGCCATAAGAAGGACAGGAGAAGCAATGTTCTGCAACTGAAAAAAACAAAACCACAACTAGACTCATCTGTTAATCATTACATGTGAAAGATAACACATTCACTTATTTCATTTCTTGTCCTGAAGAAAATCTTATATATGAACATGATGATTTAATTCAATAATTGAAAATGTCTGTCAAAGGCTTTGCTGAACTCTGTGGTGCAGGGATATGCGTGGACACGCTTCTTCACTTTTGTGACACAGGACACTTTGTCTATCTATCTGTCTACATAAATATTACAATAATATGTTCCACTCTGCAGTGCAACCAATAGTATCTTAAGAAGTTCATAACCTACAGTTCTCTTTTCAGCTTTTCTGATGAAACTTTTTCCTCTAACTCTCCTGGCGGTCCCAGAGTGAACACATCCTGCCTGTTCATATAAAATCTACTTGCTTAGTCAAATTTATTACAATAAAAATAGCCTCAGAATTTTCAGTTTTCCCTAATTCCATGCACTACTTTTATTGCAACACTCTAAGTTTTGTGTATACCACGTGAACATTGCAACAACAGGGGGCACAACCTGCAACCCTGCTTTCAGCAGGAGGCAGAGATTCCAGGAAAGCTGAAAGTGGCTCAACGTGTTCCCTCCCCCTCAGGTCACTGAAATGAAAATCAACATAAAGCAAATCACAGTTGGGATGTGAATGTTCGCTACTGAAAGTACATTAAACTCAAAGCATTTGGCTTAGTCAGTGGCTGGGGTTTTGTCCTTTTTTTTTTTTTCTCCTTTGTGCACTGACATTTGACCCTTTTTATAATATGCACCTTGCACCACTGAAACCCAGCTAGTTATTAATTAAACTCAGGTACCAATGGCTGACTTGTACATATCACCATTTTAACTGCCTAGCGCTGCCTAGGAGTGGGGGCTGGAAATCAATCGTCTTTCCTGTGAAATTCTGTCATGTCGGCAGAAAGGAGCTGCAAAGTGCAGCAATTTGTACTGACCTCTGATCTAAGAAGTTTGTACAGACCTTTGAACGCTGGATTGGAGAATTGAGAAACAAGATTTACAAGTACAAGGAAGAGATTTTCAGCACTCGTTACCTGTGCCCAGTGTTAATATTATAAATTTAAAAAAATGTTTAACCAAGGCAGGAACTCTCTCAGGGGGCAACTCTCTTGTGCTGGGTTAATTCAAGACACTTTAAGTCTACTGGAATTAAAGCTCACTTGGAGATACCTATGGTTTTGAAATGAAATTTCTGTTCACTCCAGAAAAGGAGTGGGATTTGAGACAGATATAATTTGAAATTCACCTTTTGTTGACCTTAAGTGAGATTATTTCTTTTTTAATTAGAAGCTGAAGAAAGAAGACAAGGATCATTTGATTCAATATAGTTTCTTCAGCAAAGACTGAGCTGAAATGCAGAATATTGAATGGAAATTATTAAAAAGAGTAGAAAAATGATTACTCCTTTGTTAACTTTATTTTTATGCAAGAGATTATCTAATCTTGGTTATATAGTGCAAAGCTATATGAGAAACCCATGGAAAAATAATAAAACCAGCAACATTACAACAAGTTCTTGACAGACAGTCATGTGGCCATGTCTTGACAAACGTAAAGGACAGGTTTTGAAGTTCTGTTGGATTAACCAACAATTAATTAACCAATTAACAATTGATTAACCAATGTCAATTTAATTAAAAACCTCTCTCAGCTCTTATACACACTGGCAAGGTTTTTGGTGCAACACCATCAGCTAACACCAACTGCAGACTGCGTTGGGTATGAAGGCCTTCAGAGATCAGCTGTGATAATACGATTGAAGAAGATGTCCTTTCTGCAACCCAGCCTGCCAGGCCATGGGGCACTGCAGGGGACAGCAGTAACATTTGCCATGACATCCCTCAAATGTTCTGAGCACAGGCTGTCATCCATGGCAAGCTTCGATGTACAAAGGGAGAGGGAATGCTTTACAGATACATTTTGAATCATGGTTTCAATCCCACCTAGCTCAGGACAGGACACCATTATATACAGCTGCTGCATCTGGTCCACATGTAAACTGACATTTTTGTCATTGATTTTAATTGAACCTTACTTTCAACAACTAAATCTTTTTTTTTTCAGGTTTAAGTTCAAACTTCGCTATTGTTATCAGCACTGACTCCAATAAAACAATAAATTAATAATTAAATAAAGAAGGGTGAACAAATTAATGTCACGTGTACAATGTCACATACAAATCTTACGCATTTCACATGCTGCTTAAGTAGTAAAAGAGTAGAATAATATCAAAGCTGACTTTCTTTAAATACTGTCAAATTTTCAGTATGCCGATTGAGCTATATAGATTATATATTAATAATACTTGCATATATACCCTGTTTACTTAAAACTTTCTAGCCACCTTCAATCTACAAGCCCCAAATTCAAAATCAAAAACTGATAATCCATTTTCAAAGTTTGATTTTTTATGTCAATCTCTTGAAAAAGCAGAACAAAATACCAGGCAGCGCAGACAATGGCAGAAACAGACTGACTGAAAACACAATGTCAAGCAGCTGAAATTTGCTACCTTTTACTTCATTAATTTAAGATAGCAGAAAAGATATCTCTGAAACATGATTTTGTTTCCTTCTGTCTAAAATATCAGTACTTTAGTGTTCATTGTTCTGACATTTGTTTTGCTATTTGCTATGCAAATTCTTTTAGATATTCACATGTTGGTCTCACAACCTTACAATCAGTTGCTTAATTCTCAAACAACCTCTTAGGACCCTCTAAAGGAAGGCAAACCCCTGAACCCATACCTTGATGATGACATACTTTTGGTCTCAACTCCCTGATAAATGAAACCCAGATAAAAAGCCCTACAGAGCAAACAAGATTTCCCTTACCTCTCCGCTCCTGCGATTGAAGTGCAACAGGTTAAGGGGACTTGCGCCTTTGCCCGAGCAACCTTTCTTCCTAATGGCAAGAGCTGTGCAACCTGGTTATAGAGTTTATGCATCTCTTTATTGGCCAGCGAGCGTTAGCCATTTAAATTCCTTGGGAGTCATTTGTTAAGGGCTCTTAGGCTGAGGCTAAGTGGGTGGGACGGAGGGAGAGGGGATGTTAGTGCTGCCAGACGCAGAGAGCTCTCCAAAGTGGTTTGAAGATTAATAGAAAATTATCTGCAACGAAGCGATCTTTGGAGGGAGGGCTGCATCCAACCTTCAGGGAAGCATAGGAAAGAGAAACTGTAACAGCTATTAAGAATTTGAAGAGAAAGATTTCATTTAAAATTCAAAACTTGGGGAAAAAGGAGTGAAACATGTACAAACAACTCCTTCCTAGCACAAGGCGTTGTGCAAATAGCTTGGGTTACTCACAACAGATAAGATAAGGGCAGGGCATATTTTGCTTGACTGCATGAGGCTTTTTCAGTGAAATATTTTGTTTTCTTTATGTTGTCTGGCAAAATTATTTCAGGCTGTGCTGAATCAATTTACCTTTGGTTGTAGGTAAAACAAAGGGTCTGCAGCTCCTGGAGAGAGAAATAGATTTACTGATCATGTCGGCAGTGGGACGGCAGGAATAACTCAGCCTGTGCCGTGTACCCGGCATGCACTGTGCCAGCAGTAAACACGGAAACTCCAATGTGTTTGCTCAAAAGGAAAAAAAGCACCTGGTGCAGAAGTAAAAGCACAGGGGTGGTAAAACATGATTCATGACAGTAGAAATGGTCTGTACATAACAACGGAGCATTAGGCCCTGGGAGCACTTAGGCAAAGCAAACAACACACCTTCTCAAGCAGCCAAGAGGAGGAACCGCTCCGAAACACTCTTTGGATGATAGATTTGCCCGGTTGGCAAGCAGTGTGCACAACCAGCCGGCAGGAGACGAGGGAGCAGGGCTAATTTCTGGGAAAGGAGACAGCCTGAAGAAGGTGAAAAGCAAACAGCATATTGCAGCAGCAAAACAACTACAGTTTTCTGTCCTTTCCCATGTGTTTTCTACCTGGGAAATGGCCATAACCATTCCTTTCTTATTTCTCTCCTTTTTTACTGTTTTTTCCCACCCCAAAAAGAAAGCTTGATTCAAACAGCACACAAGCAACAACCTCAGGGCATCCACATGTGCAAGGAAAAATGTCTCAAACTCTCAGTGACAAACCATAAATACATGTATGTTCTGCACAGGAAGCACTGTCAGTTTGTTTGAGATGGTCCTACATAATTTTTCTTGTCATCTGAGTCCTTTAGTCTGGGCATGTAAAACTTAACAAACAACCTTAAATTGCCAAGTCAGAGGCTGGCCAATAGGGAAGAGGGGTTAGGGAGTCACTGGGTGTAGAGATAAGCCCTCTAATATTAGAAGGCTCCAAGTTAGAGAGAAAAATGTGGAGGATGGCAAAGACTGGCAAAAGAAGCATCTTTGTGGCAGTTTCTGGAAGCAAACATGAAGTAGAGCTGTTCTACTTACACTGCAAACCAATGGGTGATTGCAATCACTCTGCTCTGGATTTTTATACTTGTTTATCCACTGTACTGGGGCTGTGGTGTGTTAGGCACTGTACAAACACACCTGGAGCCTGGATCCTGGTCCCAGAGTGCTGGCAGCCCAAGTCTACTGTGCAAGTCTTTCATCTTCAGAATTCATCCCTGCAAATGTTAACCTGTTAGCTACAAGAGCTGCACAGAAGCAGGTACTGCCCTGCAGGCAGGGAAGCTGCAGCATGGAAATTTAAATAGTCCACACAAGACTATGGAAAAAATCAGTATCAAAGCTAAGGATAAAATCTAGGAGATTTGGCCAAAATAAGATCCATGCCTCAATCCCACTGATCTCTATAAGAAAGTGTGTATAAAAAATTGGCAGTTATGAATTTGCAAAACTCCATCAAATTAACTGATTTTAAACATTCAGTATCTTTCTCTTACTTCACATTTTTCTGTTGGAAAACAAACCAAACTTATAGCTAAAACTGTTGTAAAGTGAATCCTACCAGCTACAATTGTGTGTGTACTTGAATGCCCAGAGAAGACTATTCTGGTGTAAGTGAAAAAGCACTGATGCTCGTGAGCTGGTGGGCTCATTTTTAGAAGGCTGTTCAAATGCTATGTCAATTAGGATAATGTAAGGAGGCCTCTCAAACCCTTGGCTTTCATTTCATATGATCACTTTTAGATTCATTCTCTTGTTAGTTTCCAAGTTATTTTCCCATTACTGTTTAAAGTAAGGATCATCAACAGGTCATCTGTTGCAGAGTATTCTGAGGTGTTACCATTCTGAGTGGCAGAATTTAAAAATATATTAATTTTCTCTGCAGGCTGTGCTTTTATAAGGAACTTCAGAAGTTTGGGCAGAATTCTGCAGTGTGTCTCCCAGCTTTCCCTGACGTTAGACACCTGGTTTCTTGACTTCAAAACCACTGTGTTCATAATGATTGCATGACTCCTGATATACTTGTTTATGGTGACATGTAAGGAAGAGTGGAAAAGTGTTAAGGGCAAACCCATGTAAGCAGCAGGGAGGATGAATTGTATATACACCACGTGTTCCTCTCCTCATACAGCATCCATTGCTCTGCGGTAAAAACATAAGCACTTCTTTCCTAATGTACAGCTGACTACAATGAATAAAACCCACCCACAATTACAATAATAATATACATATTTAGTTGTTTTGTCATTTAAAATATTGACAGTGAAACAGGGGCTAAATGCTAAGAGATATGAAATGGATCAGTCCAGATCAGTCCATGCCCATGTTTCCCTTAAACCTTCCATTGCCTTTTATTCTTTCCTGTAGTGGGATTGCAGATGAAAGATTTTTCCTAAATAATTATTCTCCTGAGTGCAGTGATAAAAAAGGCTGGAAATTTGAAGAAAAAAAGTGATATTCATTGGAATATGGTAATGCCTGTGAATGGGGACCTTCTCTCTGATGCAGAAAAGACTTCCAGTGAGTTGGTGCTTCCCCTCAGCTGTCTCTCTTCTACAGGTAGACACAACAACTGGCCCTTACAGATGGAGTGTACCAGGCTCCTCAGTATGATGGCAAGCACTAATGAAGCATTGGATCTGCCCTCTGATATTTTTAGAAAGACCAGACCCAAATGCTTTGGGAGATCCAGAGGATGACCACAGGCTCATCATTTTATTGGTGAGATGTCATTGTCTGGATAAGAGTGAGTAGTTTTGATTATGGTAGTAAAGAGGTTTTCAGGAGATATTTCATGATGGAAACTTAGCATTATATGACAGTGCAGACATGTGAACAAGTGAAATGAGAAGGGAGAGTAAGGAATGAGCAATAGGTTGGCCTTTATGGTTTTATTTAGAGTTCAAAAACTACGGAGAGACTGCAGTGGAATGAGGAGGGAATGTACCAAGTAAAATATTTCACTGAAAGGACACATGAATATAAGAGTGACTGGTAAGGTCTCTATTCTCAATCTCAGAACGTCTTGGTCAGTATATTCACACATAAACCCAGTATCAGTCACAATACAGCCACAAAAATTGGCATCTCATAATGTAACGAACAGCATTTTTTTCCTTTTCTATCATTTCCTTCTCTTTTTAACAAAGCCACTCTGTATTTTGTGGAACAGGTTCCCACATGTTTATAGAACAATTTTATTGCCTATTTGAATGTTTAAAGTGACAACACCACTTTATTTAAATTAACAACATGTTATTTTACACCTGTTCTTATACAATGTGAGTTAATACAGCAGATTTTGTCATTTCCTGACTTTCCTAAGCTATTGCAGACCAAAACCTGGGGAGATCATTCAGAGAACAAAAAGTCTGTAACAGATACAGCTTTCCAAATTCTCTCATATCCCAGCTTCTTCTACGCATAATCTCTGTCAATGTTTTGATTTTTACCTTGCCACATCACAGAGAATTGCCCTTTTAAAGATGGACTCCTTATCTGTTCTGCCAGCCAGCCACATGCTTTATTCCACCATGGAGATGACAAAACCACAGACCTGAAGGTGGAATACCAGCAGGGGGAAATTTGGCCAAGGACACCTTGGGCTTTCCCAGTTTGTTTTTTAGTCTTAGGCTTCTCTGGTTCATGGGCAGTGGGATTTGCTCTGATAACCTCTATGGTCACTAGGCAAAGGTTTTGTTCTATTTTTAGCAAAAATCTATTTTATTGTCATTCTGCAATGAAAGTCAGCACAGAGGATCACTGTAATAATCAGGCTGTTTCCCCATGTAGAATTTTGTGCTTTCGTTTAAACTTGAAAGTAGGCTTTAGGTTCCAAAATGTAAGACAGATAATGAATAAACCTATGGAGTGTAATAGATTTTAATTAGCACACAAAACAGAAGGAAACCAGCAAAACACAAAGTTGGGGTTTTTTATATATGGCCATAGCCATTACATTTCTGTGGCATGTTTGCTTTCCATTAAAATAAATACAGGGTGGGTTCTGGATAGACATATCTATAAGGGAGGTTAATACGATAATTGCCTTTCAGTCCTAGAGTAAATAAAACACTCCATAGGAAAAAGGTTTTGCCCTTGCTAGGTTGATGTGGCTGCTCCAGACCATCCTTTCACACCACAGCTTCACCAACACGTTAAAGTGGCGCTGTCTACACAGGGTCCCCCTCCATCCTTACTGCAGGCTCTGCATGTGCTGCCACAGGCGTTTGTGCAGCTGCACCAGGCACCCACCCACATCACCTGAGCACCTGTGCTGGCAGAGGGCTAAAAGAGGGTGGGACCTGTCCCTCTGCCAGCAGTGCTGGCTTAAAGCATTTGTCGGGTCACCAGCATTGAGCAAATTCATGGGAAAATAGGGGAAGGGTTTCTTTTAAAACCTGCTGAATCTGGTTTCACAGCACAGCTCCTCCTCTGAAGAGGCCAATGAGGTTCCACAGTGGGGAAAATGACATCCTTTCTGTAACACCAGGGAGCTCACTGAATCATCCAGGGAGACCAGAGGATAGAACAGCAAATTGCAACTCTTTATAAGTTTGTATGCAGCTGGTGAATTTTAGCACTGTAGCTATTGAGGGGCTGAAGGTCCTGGAGAGATCAAGGAAGGAGGGGCAGCACAGTAGAGTGAGCTTCAATAGGTCACCAAAAGGTACCCAACGGCCACATCCTGTGGCTAGCTGGGATATCCAACCAGCACAAGCCAACCATGTACCAACCAATTTTGATAATTAAAAGGTTACTGGCAAACAGCATTCTTGCTGGTTCCTTTCAGGGTTTTCTTTTTGCAAAGAAAACCACAGGGTTTTGTGATACATGTTCACAAGAAGGAGAATAAAGACCTCCAAACGTGTATTTACAGGTGGCTTTCAGAATCAGGTTATGAAAATGAGTGTGGTTAGCACACACAGTCTCTTCCAGTAATTGCTTTGCTTTTGTACAGCTCAGTAGAATATACGTATATTAAAGGAAAACCTTTTCCTCCAGCCAACAGACATCATCTTTGGCCAGGGGATAAGCTTTTCTATTTTCATTCTTAATGTCTTGTTGAAAATGAAACATAGGAAATTTTGTGTAAAAAGAGGTTATCCAATAAGGAAACTGACAAGAGTTTCCTTTAGGAAGGCAAATTTATTTTTCTGCCTCCCAGTAACATGAAGGAAAATTTTAAACCACAGGAGACTGAATGATCTGCTGGGGAATTTACAATATCCATTAACTCCAGCATCTCTTATATTTTATTACATGTCCACAACTTCCATTTCTCAGAAAACTGATTTACCACCAGGATTAGAAAAAGCAGCTTCTGATTATGTCTTCAGAGTCTGAACTGGCATGCACAGCAAAGGCAGCATTACCAGAGAAGTCTGTGTTAAGCAGACTGAGCTTTATACCAGCCCCATTTTTAGCACACTTGTGATGGGACTTCACAAGGAAGGAATTTGCTATGACTGGGTCACTCATCAGTGGTGGGTGCTGCCATGAGGCAGGAGTGGGGTCACATCTCTTGGCCCATCACACAGCAGATTTTGTCTGTGTGGTCCAGCACAGATTTACTCATGCTGTCACATGCCCTTGCCTTACCTAACCCCAGCCCAGCACTCTGGCTCCTCCTCTGCCAATGTCTGCGTCCTGTCTGCTCCTCTCCACTGCTGACCTTCCCTATGGCAGGCAGGGCTGGGGCTGCAAACCTGCCTCCAGCTGAGCTTTCTTCTCAGCAGCCAACATTGTTCCAGAAACAAGCTGCAGGCATGCTGTTCCTGAGCCACTGTTTTGGGGTGACTTGAACTATGTTGCCAGTCTAAGATGTGTTTCTGCAGTGTAGGAAACAGGATGGATTTGCCTGTTACTCCACCAAATGTTATCTACAGTACAGGCAAGTCCTAAGGCTACATCTATACCAAGCCACTTGCACAGCACACAAACAGAACTGTAACATAAGCGACTCTTGATAGAAACTTTGCAGCCTTGTGGTAAAAACGCTCACCTTAACCAAAACATGCTTAAATAGTAAAAGGAGACTTTCACCTCTGCAGCTGCACCTGGGCCAGGGCCCAGTGCTGGTGTGGGGCTCTCAGGCATCATCCCCCTGACTGCCAGAGCTGCCTAGGTCACCCTGTGGGGTAGAGCCCATCTAATTAAACTTGAAAGTGCTCACAGGCTGTGTTAATGGGCAGCTCTCAATAATCACAATGAGGTCATTTTTTTACTGAACTACACTTCTGCTATAAAATGCTTCTTTCTCAAAGAAAAAATCTCAGAGTGCTGTTCACATAACTTACCTCAACAGATATGTGACAAGATAAACCAGGCAAAGTGTCTGTGATTTCAAGGACCATAATAGCTGAAATATTTAGGAATGAAAAGAATGGTCTGAATGGCTGTAATTATTAAATCCACTAGCCATATTGCACCTTCCCTTTCTCGCTAAAGAAAATATCTCTACAATGACCCAGATTCTGCCACTCTTGACCATTAACAACACCTAAGCAGGAGATATGTCTCATTCAGGAAGAACCTAAGCCCCACACTTCCTGTCTCTAAGAGAAGGTTTGTATTTTCAAGAGGACATTTCCAAACTGGCAGTAACTTAATCCTTTAAGTTCAGACTTGGAAGCTACATGAAATGGTCCTGAGACAGAGAGATACTTTTACTTTGGCTAAAGGAGGGGCTGGAGCCACAAAATGAGTTCTGAGCAGTGTCTGCCCTCTCAGCTCTGCTGTGTTTCTCTCTCAGACTTCTTGTCCTCTGCAGGGTGGATGTGGACTGCTTAAGCTAGGCCCTGTGGTTAAGGTCACCTTGTTTTGGGGGGAAGGACAAGACCTCATCTAAAGGTTGTCTGCTGTGCTGTCTTTGGGCACAAGGAAAACACCCCAGCATGTTTTATTTGTTAGAAGAGATAAAACCCATATGATCCATTGTTCTCAGATGTGGGGCAGAAATATTTCTCACCACACACCTGAGATAAGAGATGCAAGGATGCATCTGCAATTAAAGGAAATTGCACCTTGTCAGTGTGTTAAATGAGTGACAAATGGCAGTAACTATGCAGAGATACTCCCTTTCTTTAGAAAAAAAAAAATCTTCTCAGGAAGTTTAAAAGGACTTTTTCAATGACTTCGCCTTTCCTAAAAATAAGCAAGGTAAACTCACTCCTAAAGGAAGCACATTTAATTGATGGTAATATGTACAGGTTACATCTTCAAAGTAAGCATTTTACCAAATATCCAGAGAAAGAGCTGCAACAGTCTCTATTCTAGCTAAAATGGTTGAAATGTGACCTTTGTAGGGCTGTGTGCTGTCTTCAGAGAACCAAAGGACGCAGGCAGAGACCTATGCATGAGGACGCTGTCTTTTCTGCTACCTCACTGGTGAGTATTCCAAAAGATTAGCACAGAATGTCTGAATATGAAAATGAAATATATTGCTATCTAGCACATAGATTAGTTTGGCAACCACCAGACTGTCATCTGTCCAAATACTTAGACTTTCATGTCACTTCTGAGGTCTGAATTTTCTACCTGTAGGAGAAAGTATTTGCTCTGTTTATATTTAGGAGTGTATATGGAGAGGTGGTTGAAATTTTGTTAGTGTATAAGTTTATTTGAATGAAACCAATACAGTCTTGGTGCCACATCATCATATTTGACAT
>VZTT01031304.1:6140-17518 GCA_013400855.1 Buphagus erythrorhynchus | reverse complement strand
AAAAAAAAAAAAAAAAAGGCAGGCTACTCTGGAACATGCAAAAAAAAGCCAACAACTGGCTCTCAGACATCACAATAATATTTTAAACACACAGCTTCCCTTAATATCGACTAAGGGGGTTGTGGTTAACAACCCGTCCAGGAAACAACTGTTGAAGAACCAATACGCGAGTTACTTACACACTTTCCTTTCGGAGAGAAAAAAAACTCACTTCTCTTACTTAATTTTTATTCATAAGTTTGTTTGATTATTTTTTGTTTTATTTTTTTCTTTTAGGTTTTTTTTTTTTCTTTTTTCTTTTTTTTTTTTTTTTCCGGGGTGTTTTGGTTTTGGGTTCTTTTTTTACACTGATTTAAAAAAAAAATAAGAGGAGGATGCCACAAACCCCACCGGTGCCTCAATCCGGCCAGTTCTGCTCCCTGTGAGGAGCCTCCGACCCAGCGCTCCCCCATCCCTTTTTCCCTGCTCCACCAGATACCTTTTTGTTGCTAAGCACGCACACAACGCCGCGGGATTTTATATGTTAAAAAAAAAATAGAAAGAGGACAAAAAATAAAAAACAAAATAAAGGAGGGGGTAAAAAAACAAAACAAACACTCGCGGGGTGGAGGATGTGGTTTCTTTCAAACAAAGTGCACTGCGAGACTGATTTGAAATGAGCTCCCGGAGGCCGGGGGTTACGGGGAGCCGCTGCGGGATCTGTCCTGCTTGGGGTCGAGCCCGCTGACCAGGCGCTGGATGTTTTGCAGTTCGCTGGTGGCCGCCTCCTTGTCCGCGCCCAGCTTGGGGGACAGCGACACGGAGCCGGACGAGAGCGTGGAGGAGCGGCTGGTGAGGTCCGAGGCGGAGTCCAGGGGCACGGAGCCGGGGCTGGCGCTCAGCCCGCCCGCCTTGCCCTCGGCGGAGCCGGCGGCCAGGCCGGGCAGGGCGGTGGTGAGGAGGCTGCTGCCGTCCGACAGGGGCACGGGCAGCGGGTAGGGGCTGTAGCGGAGCCGCGGCCGCACGGCGCTCAGGAACGGGTGCCGGTGCACCGAGCTGGAAGCGGCGCTGGAGGCGGCGGCCGCCGCCGCCATGTAGGTGTAGGGGTAGGGAAAAAGGCTGCCGAAAGGAGACATGGCCAGGCCCTGCGGGAGGCGAGGAGAGAGAGGAAAGGGTTACGGGCCCGCACGCACACCGCGGGGATGCCGCACGGCACACCCCCCGCTCCAGGTCATCCCCGCAGCTGACAGCGGCACGGAGAGCTGCGCTCCCACTGCCGGCCCAAAGCACGTGGGCAGCGGGGCACACCCTGCCCTGGCTCTGCCCCGCACGGCCCCGCTCCCGCCGGGCCCACCGGGACCCGAATGGCCGCGGGGTCTCTGCTCCACTCTCCCCTCACCGGGCGATTCTCTTGCGCTGGGGGCAAGCGTCCTTTACCCGCAGGTCCAGCCCCCCTCCCGCTCCGCAGGGCAGCCCCGGGCACATCCCCCCGGCAGCGGCCCCGCTCCGCACGCTGGGACGCGCCCCGGTGGCGGTCGGGGGTGCGGGGCTCTGGAGGACAGCGGGGATGGGGGAAGAGCTCGGGGACATCACGCTGGGTCACCCTCCCCGCCCACAGCTTTCCCTCCTCCGACTTTCTGCCCAGCCCTGTGACTGGCCTCTAAGTGGGGCACGGCGGGGATACCGAAGAGGGGAATTGAAAGGAGGTGCCCGCTGCCCCCCCGTCCCCAGGGCCGGAGCCCTCCAGGCCCGGAGGGGCGGCGCGGGGGAAGGCGGTACCTGTGAAGCCAGGACGTGCTGCTGCAGATGGAAAGGCAAAGCAGCCGCCGATGCTCCCGAGAGTCCCTGGGCCGCCGCCGTGGCCATGACCGTGTTGTCCAGTCCCGAGACCCCGGCGGATGCCCCGGAGACGGTGGCGAGGAGGGGCCCCATGCCCGCGGCCATGCCGGAGAAGGCTCCCCCCATGGCGAACTGCCCGGGGTGCAGCAGCAGCGGGTGCCCGTTCCCCAGAGGGTTGAAGAACTGCTGGCCGGCCAGGGCAGGGGGAAAGCCGAGGTTCTGCAAGTGTCCCTGGCTCAGGTGGGCCGTGCTGTCGGTTTGGACCGTCAGAGGGGTGAAGGGCTCTTTTCCCAGCAGTCGGTTCTCATCTACTTTGGGGGCATCCCTGAGGGGGCTTTTCAGTTCCTCGCCGCTCAGGCTTCCCCCCCGGGTGCTGGAAGAGATGGTAGCCGGGCTGTGCCGGGAGTCCGGAGGGGCTTTCTCAGTCCTCTCTCGGCTCCGGCTCCCTGCCGAGTCCCCAGGGAAGAAGTGGCTTTTGGAGGGGCTGCCGCCCTTGTCCCGGGGGTCGTCCCCCGCGGTGGCAGCGGAGCTGGCCGGCGCTGGGGTGGCGGCGGTGGTCGTGCTGATTTTGCCCGACTCGTTGCCTTCTAGCAAGGGATCGTCTTTGCTGTCTGCATCGCTGTCTCCCTCGCTGGGGCAGAGATCTGCAAGACAAAGGGGGCCCGGGGCTGGGATCCGGCACTGCACATCCCGAAATCCCCACCGGGCTGCGAGAGGGGGCAGACACGCTTCTTGGCCGGCCAGAGGTTTGTGTGGAAATACTTCCCTTTTTTAATTATTATATAAATAAATACAGCCCCTGGCTCCCACCGCCCGCCCCGTCCAAACCAGCCCGAGTTTTACACAACGCAGCAAAATTGGCTGCGAAGCAGAGCGGCGGCCCGGAGGAGCGACCCCCCAGCCGGGCGGGCCCGGGGCCAGCGGCTCCGCTCCCCGGGGCTGCGGGAGCCCCCAGGGACCCCCCTCCCTCCCCGGCTACAGCGGGGGTAGAGGAGGAACGGGACAGCAGCAACCTCGGGGCAGGGCTGAAGGGCCTTGGGGACGCGTCTCCTACGGAGTTTTCCAAAGTTTTCATCTCTTTCAATGGGCAAACTTTGCAAATGCACTCAGAGACAGCCCGCAGCCGTCTTCATCAGCCCTTGGGCCCCCCTTCTCCCCAGCACATGCACGGCTTCGCTGGATTCCTCTGCACTTCATCTCCTAATTTCAGCGCCCCAGGTGCGAAGCTCTGGTTTGCTTTTCGGGTCCCCTCCCAGCTCCCCTCCCCTCAGCTCGGCAGGCCTTTAAAAAAACGAGTAAAGCAACTACAAAAAAGAGGTTGTTTCCTCCTCCCCCTGCCCCCCCGGCCCAGAATGGATTAATACATAGGAGAGAGCTGCAGACAGCTCCCAACCCCGCACGGAGAAACCCAGGGTGACTTTTCTATAACAAAGTTCGGGACTGTATCCAGGGGAAAGATCCTTCCTCTAGTAACAGATTCAGTGAGGAATATTAATGGAGTGACTCCAGTTTTGAACTTTTGCCCCGTGGTCTGTCTTTGCTCCCTTGACTCGGAGCTGGCTTCTTTCTGAACCAAGGAGGGGAGGGATGAGTGTGCAGCAAGGGGAGAGGGAGGCGGTGGGGGGGAGAGGGAGAAGGAGAGGAAGAATGGGGAAGGCAGAGAGAGGAGAGTGAGGGGGGAGAAAGCAGGAGAGGGAACGACGAAAAGAAAGGAAATAAGAAGAGTGAGGGAAAGAAGGAAATAGAGGGAGGAAAAACTAAAGAGAGAAAGAATAGAGAGAAGAGAGCAAAGAGACAAAACATGAGAAAAGAAGGCAAGAGGTAGGAAGGAAGGCAAGAGGGAAGGAAGGAAGGAAAAGGAGCCGGTGCTAGAGGGCAGTGACACAGCCAGGATTTGCCACCACACAGAGCGAGCACCCAGGCTCTCCCAGAGGAGACCAGGGGCCACAGCTCTCACCTTTGAGGCTGGAGGTGCCCACGGCAGGCACGGCAGGACACGAGGACTGGGCAAAGCACTTGAAGGCCGTCTGCTCATTGGACGATTCGTCCGAGGTGGGATTCTCCTTCTTCTGCCTCTCGTCGTACACCCGCATGGACTGCAGGGTCAGCTGCTTCCTGCGGGCACACAACCCGCTGGGCGAGCGAGGAAATGACCCCCCGGGACCCCCGGGACCCCCGGGACCCCTCCTCCTCCCCAGCCCCTCCTGAGCTCCTATCTGGACACGAGGAGCACAGGGGAGTTAAGAGCCACGGTCCCTCGAGGAGGAGAGCGCGTTTCTGGCAGGCAGGGCTTGGCTGCTAATGAGAGGAGATTTCTTGGAAGCGTGAGCAGCTCCTCAGCGAGGGCTGATATTAAAAACAAGGGGCGGAGGGGAGAGGGAAGCAGAAGCATTCCCTGGAGATTAGCTTTTAAAAGGCAAGGATGTTCCAGAGATATGAGCCATCTTAATGGTTGCTAAGATTGCTAGGAAGTGGTTATTTTGTTAGGCACTTTATGTAATCTTTTCACCAACAATTAACCCGGAGTAAAAAATCTATTTATATTTAGAGAAATTAGAAATCATTTCCGTCCTGTGGCTCCAGCGCTGGCTTTATTTTCACGCTGATGGACAAGAGGAGCTGGCGTGTGCATGTTTGTGTGTGTGTGCTGGGCAGGGAGAGAGGCCTCTTGGTTTATGCCATGTTCTCTCCACCTTTTTATTTTGTTGTTTGTTTGAAAAAAGAGGAACAGATCGATTTATTCATTATCTAACCCCCTGTGCAAATGGCTAAAATATCCTGTCTCCTATAACACAACAAAACAAACATATTCCTTGTAAAAGGAAAAAAATTGTCCCTTTTTTCTCCTTATATTTTCTTCTTATATTAAAAATAAAAGTCTTGAGTCCCATTACAATGAGTTCTATCTGCCTACCTGGGGCACAAACTGTATTCTGCTGCTTTTGGAAAAAATAAAGAATCTTCTATCATTAATTACTTCCATATTCATGAGATACCTCTGTCCAGTTTATTTGTATGCTTCTCCTCCACATTTTCCTCTTTTCCATGCAGTCCCCAGAAAAATGCCAGAGGAGATTCAAGCAGTGCTGAGCCCTCACTTGTCCCTCTTCTCCAGTCCCAGACCCAAACTACACTGTAATATTCCCTCTCCAATTTTTAAGGGAAAGTTTTTCTCTGGTAATATTTGCTTAATGTACTGCACTCCCTTTGGCCAGTCACCCCCTGCGACATGAAAACTAAACGTGGAAAGCAGGAAAGAATTCCCATGCAATCCGTTTGACGTTATTAACGCCAAGATCCTTATGGATTTTGGCGGGGGGAAGTGTGGTTTGGAGGCGAGGCAAGGTGATTTTGACCTCTGCTCATGTTCTGAGCTTAACACATGAAAACCAAACGAGGTGCCTGTACAGAATCGAGCCAGACTCACCTCTTTTCCCTCCTTCCATTCCCGGTGTCCCGAAAACCTTTGGCAAAGGGGTTGTTGTCAATTTTTAGTTGCGTGATCTATAGGATAGAGAGAAAAAAAAATAGCCAGGGGGTTGGAGCAGAATTAGGAGATTTTTGTATTAAAAAACAATAGCAAACCCCACTCTTCCCAGTTCCCCCAGCGCTGGCAGGAGTCGGACAGGGCAGGGGGCAAAGGTCCCTGGTTTTTGGGTGAATCCATGTGTTTTCCCGAGCTGTTTGGAGGCAGCTCGTCCCCAGACCCCCGCCGGGCTGGCCAGTGACCCGGACCGTGGTGGCAATGAAAGAGCCCCGTGTTGCTGCCACCACATTGGAATTAATTGAGCCGTGCAATGAGATCCATGCAAGTTATGCCTGTGCTTAAAACTCTTTAAATACCATAATTAAACCGCAAAGGAATCATACCCACCCCCTTGCTATAATAAAATACTTTATATAATCGCATTATGCTCCGTGTGTGTTGGGGCGCCAGGGGTGCCAGGAGCCAGTTCACATTTTTGGGGGGGTGTGCGTAGAAGTTTTTCGGTTTGGGTTTCCTCGGGGTTCAGGTTATGGCAGGGAATGACTGTAGGGAGGGATGGGGGGTGCGGGGCATCCCGCACATGCCGGGTGTCCACGCGGGCAATGCACGGAGCTGAATTCGCAGCCGGGCCGGGGCTCACCCCGCTGGAACAGGATGCGAGCAGTGGGAACGGGAATGCCGCTCCCCGCCGTCCCATTCCCGGGCCCGGACCGGGCTGGAAGCACAGCAACCCCCCAGTTTAGGAGCAGAAGACGACCCCGAAAAGGAAACCCTGCCCGTGCCCAAGTGCGGGCAGGAGCGGCTGTGGCTCCCGAGTCAGCCCCGGCGCACACCCGGCATCAGGAGAGAGCAGGAAAACCCCTCTGCTAAAACCAGCGGGACTTTTAATCCAGGTGCTCCCGGCCGTGCCTTCTGCTCCCCCCGCGCCGAGCCGAGGGCTCCCCGCCGCTTCCGCACGCCGCTTCCCAGCCGATTTCATGGCAATCACACAAATATGCTCATTTCTGTCCTTTAACCGAGCCGCCCCCAGCTGATAGACCGGGCCGGCCAGCCCTGCTGATAAATCCCCTCTCTGTACACTCATTTTCTTTCAGTTTCCTTGCAAGTGCCCGGCTGCAGAGAGAGGGGAAAATAGCCCGAGCCCCGAGGGGGAAGCGGCTTTTTGGAAACCGGGGGCAGAAGGGTACAGACCCCCCTTTCCACCCCTGAGTTTTTGGCGGTGAAGGATGTGAGGGGCAGAGAGGGGCACAGGGCAGCTGCAGCGAGCGGGCGCAGCGCATCCAGAGCTCTGCGCTCAATGCACGCGAACGCAAAGCTGTAATTCACAGACAACAAAAAAATCAAAGCCCCCTTTTTGGCTCCTTCGCTTCCTTCCACTTGACTTAATTATCGTAAATTCGCCGTTTGCCACTCTCCCAAATATACCACCTTCATCGCAAGGGACAATAAACCAGCAGCAATGGAAAGGCAGCGCTTGCAGCGCTGCAAAACTTTCTCACGCGGGCTTTTTCAGCCCTTCCAGCTAAATTCAAGCGAGATACCCTTCTCTGACCAGAGCATATTTCTGCACCACAAAAAATAATAAAACACTGCAGGATGCAAAAAAAAAAAAATCATAATATAATAATAATAGGAACCAGACGTGTGCTCCAGCCTTATTGCCAATTGCTGTTAAAGGAGCTAAAACAGCACAAAGGCCAGGAAGAATTACAAAATCTCAGCCCCGCTGCTCTCCCCACTCTGTCTTTCGACACACGGAGCCGAGTCTTTTTTATTAATTTTTTTTCCCCTGATGCATCTTAGATTAAATCCACACTAAGAGCAGCAAACCCCACCCCATCCCTTTCCTCATACTTGGGAGATATACTGGGGCAAAAAAAATGGTAGAAAACCCCTAAACATTCTCCCTCTCATCCCCAGTCCTCCCTCCTTTTAATTGCCTTCCCCGAGGTCGGTATTAGGAGAGTGCTCGACCCCCTCCCCCAGCGCCTTCCCGAAGTTGGATCAAGGAGGTTTTGGGGGAAAAGATGAGGGGAGGAGAGAGAGAGAAGAGCGGGATGGGCTTCGTGAGTTTTAAGGGAACAATGCAGAGTAAAAGTTCTCTTAAAAGCCAAAACACGTAAAACAAATCCTCTCTTAATCTCCTTACCTTATCATTCTGGTATGCGGTCACTGCGATGAATTCAGTCTCCGGGAAAACGTAGGTCCTGAACGTGCTGTAAGGAAGCTTGAGGATATCGTTGGCTCGGACGATGTGGAACCGGGGCTGGTACTTGTGCATGGAGTTTAAAATGGTCTGGGGGGGCAGACAGCGGCCGGCAGCACAGAGGGCAGGAGGGGGGAAAGAAGACGATCAGCAGGAGCAGCATTTCCCCCAGCCATCGGCACTTTCTCCTCCTAATTTACCTTCCCTCTCCTTCCTCCCCTCACTCCTCCTCCCCGCCAAGCACACTCCAAACACACACACACGCCTCGCAGCATCCAGCTAAAAGTACTGACAGCTCCAGCTCGCCGGGTTAGGCTCTCGCTGGACCTCTCCAAGGAGAGGAGAGAATCCCCTCAGAGCTCTGCTCGGAGAGGGGGACAAGCTGGTTGGGCTCCGGCAGCAATGTCTTTTGATTTCAAAGTGTAAAAAAAAAAAATAAAATCAAGTCAAGCAGCAGCAGCAGCTACAGTTGCAACACCACCACGAGAGCCTCGGCTCGGTCTAATTGCGTGCCCCAATTCACTTAAGGCCTTCTGCGAACGGCAAAAATGTATCGTCTAATCAAATCACAGGCAGCAAATGCAATCTTCGACACATTAGAGATCCCCCGGCCGCGGCCACCACCAGCAAGCCCCGGCTCCGAGGCGGAGGCTTTCCCAGGAATAGAAAGAAATGGCCAGGATCGACAGAGCACTTATCAGCAGGTTTGTTTGATTTCACTCTCAGGGTAAGTTTTTATCTCTGCACACCCGGTAAATGTAAAGGAGTGGATAGACATGAATGGCCAACTTGACCTCTGCTTTTGGTCCCTGTTTATTTTCACTCCGGCTTGCTTTACATTATCCAGATTAATATAGATTTAAACGTTTGCGTACTTAGGCCTTTAAGCCCTTTATACACATATGCATATCGTTTTCCTACGCTTAGAAAGTGTGATCGAGTTTATTAAAAATATATATAGATATAAAAGTCACCGCAGCTCTGAGAAATATCGAGTTGCGCTGCGCTGGAAATGTATCCCTAAAGTTAACGCTGCATGGCACGGGGAGGTTACAGAGTAAACTCCAGGCTTTAATCCTGACCCCAGCAGGAGGAAAAATCAAGGGCTATTACAGACCGGCCAGATGCCCGTCCCTGGTGCGTGGGGAGGTCTTTCTGCCCCGTTTTCCCCGCATTTCGGCCGCCCGCCGGAGCTGCCAGCGGGGCCGGCCCGGCCGAGCAGCGCCGTGCTCCGGGCACACCCCCCGCTCCGGCCGGGTGGCGAGGGAGGGGAAAAGGGGGGCAAAGGAAGGTGTAAAAGGCACTCACAAATCCGTGCTTGTCAGAGATGTTGTTAGTGAGCTTCAGCTTGTGAAAGGTGACGACTTTGGACATCCATTGTTCGCCGGTGGCCGGGCTGTCCGGGTGGATGTACATTCTCTTTGGCATTTCAGGGTCAGCCTTGCCGGCTACCATCCACCGGGAATTATGGAATTTGTACCTACAATCATCAGCCGCCACAATATCCATCAATAAAATGTACTTGGCCTTTTTATCCAGTCCAGTGCATCTCACTTTAAATGGAGGAAACATTCTCCTATGGGCAGAGGGGGGAGGGAGGGGGGGGAGAAAAGACAAGACAAAAATAAAATTTAATTAATTACAGCGTTTAAATAAGCTTCTGGATTTTGATAGCGCGTTTACCAAGCAACTACTTCAGCTCTCAAAAGCAGCAGAATAAGTCTGTGTCCAGCAAAAAGGTTTCCTCCCCCCCGCCCCCAGCGAAAAGGTTTCTCAAATGCTTAAAAGTTGCAGGGGAAAATGGTCCCTGGATGGGAAAGGTACGCATTCCCTAGAAATCAGCAGGCTCCTACCTCTCTCTGCCATTCCTAAACAGCAAAGGCCCATTTGGGGCTCTCTGATCTCTCATTAGTTTCCTTTTTGCCTGCTAAACAAAGAAATGGGAGCTGATCGCACCCCGATAAAATAAATCGTGTGAACTATTACAACCCAAGCTCCGGAGAAAGTGCGGAGTTTTACACTTTAGAGAAGAGAATAAAAAAGCCCCAGCGAGGGCAGAGGGGCTCTCCCCGTGCTCCGGCCACCCGGGGATCCCCCCGTGTGCCGAGGGCTCCCTGCAAACCCCGCTCCCCTCCGCTCCCAGGTCCGGCTCCAAACTGCAACAGGATACCACAAATTTGCTGTTTATTATATCGAGTGGTTGGCATTCAGCAAATCTCAACTTAAAAGGAAACACATGACTTTGCAACATGTAAGAGCTCTTAATACTGGCCGAGGCTTTCACGCAAAAACTTTTGACCACAATTAACAGAAAAAACTTCGGGAAAGCAGTAAAATGGGCGAGGAGAATTTTTTTTCTCCTTGCTGCTTTTAAGGCTTGTATTTATTTTTTTCCCTTGAGCCTGTAGCCTGCAACTGGTGCTTTGCAAATAGGCGAAGCTCCAGCAAGGCAGCTGAAGGCCATCTAAGAAGACTTTTCAGGAGTGGCTTCCTCGAGTAATTCTCCTGGCAAATCACATTTGGAGAGTTAGGGAGGTTTCTCAGAGAGCCCCTTAGAAAAACACCCGGGTGCAAAGGAGGTTTTTCACCCTACGTATCATCATAGCAATAGGCAGAGTTGTAAAAGAGTCCAGATGTCAATGAGTAGCGAATATAGAGAGAGATTTCAGATGGGTAAACCTATAAAAAGCAGAAATGCCGAGCGTGGACGCGCCGTGTGTGTTCATTCATTCCCACGTGAAGGTTACATAAATACAGGGACAGGCAGCGCCGAGCTGCAAACCCTTCCCTGCCACTCCAGCAGCGGCTGCAGGACGGCTGGGGAGTTTTGTCAGCTTTTCTGTACATTTCCAGACATAATAAGCTAGCACAAACCCAGCCCAAACCCCAGCACAGAGAGAGGCACAGCCTGACACACCGAGCCTATCTGCCCTCCTGCCCCACCAGCAGTCAGACGCTGCTCCAAAGGATTTTTCCTTCATTCCCCTTTCTTAAGGAAGAAAAAACTGCGTTTAGCGAGGCTGAAAACCAGGCCAGCCTCTTTGCCAACCCCAAATTATTTTCTTCCTGCTCCCAGTCTTCTCCAGCAAGCATTAAGCTACTGAACCATGAAGGGACCCTCTCAGCCCTGCACACGCACATGCTGAGCAGGGCCGGGTCGAGCTTGGGCTTTTCCCGGCAGCCTGGTGCCCCAGAGAGGCTCGGATCTTCAGCTGCCTAAAGCTTTCCATAATTCCAGGTGAAAGGAGATTTATGGAGGAAACCGCCAGAGAGAGAGCCTTGCCCTGGTGGGGTGCAGAGACTGAGGGGGGGGACAGCGGGGGGGAAAGGCACGAACCCCGACCCAGACCTACCTTCCCGATTTGGTAATCACCATCTCCGTGCCTCTTTTATGGAATTGCTCCCAAAGCTCTTTAGCTTCCAGATGCACTTTCGGATCGTCTTCTACCTCTTCTTCTGGCTCCAGAGTTTTTAAAGGCCTCAGATGGGCTGCTGCCTGGTGACCCAGGGAAGAGAAGGGAATACCAGTCTCTGCAGCCCCCACTAGCTGATCCATGATGGGTTTAGCCAGAGCCCCGGGAAGGGAGAGGGCGGCCGCCCCGTTGGGAGGCAAAGCCAGAGCCGGGAAGAAGGGAGGCTGATGTCCCAGCACAGCGCTCATGGCAAAGTCCGGTGCCCGGTGCGGTAAAAAAGGATGATAAGCCATGCTTGTCCCAGGGATTACTGGATCTCTCATCGGTAAATTCATCCACTCCACTCCTCGGTCTTCCTACTGCTGGAGTAGTCCCGGAGTGGTTTCTAACAGCACATCACGAAGAAGAAAAATTAAGATAATAACAATAACAGCAATAAAGCACCCAAAAAAAA
>VZTT01031302.1:0-10776 GCA_013400855.1 Buphagus erythrorhynchus | reverse complement strand
AGAACAAGGGGCTGGACGTGCTGCTGGAGTACCTCGCCTTTGCCCAGTGCTCTGTCGCGTACGTCCCCACCCGGTGTCCTGTCCCCAAGGCTGGGATCAGCCTCCCCTGGGGCTCAGCAGGGCTGGAGGGGATCCCTGGGGGTGCCCTCCCTTGTCATCAGGGCGATGCTCCATGACTCAGGCTGAGCAGAACATCCCCAACATCCCTGAGGGGCATCTGCCCGTATTAGGGTGCCACATCTCACCCGTCCCCGTGTCCCACGGGCCACCAGGTATGACATGGAGAGTGCAGAGAACAGCCCCGGCTCTGACAAGGGCAAGGAGCGGTCGCTGGAAGACCTGAACAAAAGCACCTCCTCATCCCCCACCCAGGGATCCTCCAAAACGCGGCCTCTCACTATAAGGTAATGTGTGGTCCCGACCCCAAACTGTCCCCCTGTCCCTGTGCCTTGTCCCCGCTCTCGCCTCGCTGCACCCCCTGCCGCGCCGCGCTTGGAGATGGACTTGGCAGGGAGACGCAGGCCCGGCTCTAAAAATGGGTGCCCATTGCTGGTTTGAGGGTGGCGACAAAGCCACCTCGCCCTGTGTGCCCCCAGGGGCTAAGCCCTGCCTAGGGCTGAGCTGGATCCGTGTCCCCACCCCGGCACTGCGACCGTCCTGTGGTGCTCTGGTTAAACGCCAGGAATACACAAAAATTGGGGGTGTTGGAGATTTTGGGGGAGCAAATCGCAGCCCCCTGGTTTAAACCCGGGGCGGAAGGACGGGCCTGTGTCCCCTCAAGCCGGTCCTGGTGGCTGGTGGCTCTCGCTTGGTGCCGCTCGCCCGCAGCCCCGTCTAACCCCGCTCTTCTCTTGCACGCTGCCGGGGACGCGCTGACGGTAGGTGACAGGGCACTGGCGGGACGGGGACACCCCACGGGACCCCGCTGCTGGGCACCGGTACTGGGGACAGGGCCTGCGGGGCATCCCCGGTGGGCGGGGGAGTCCCAGGGATATCCCACCGCGGTCACCCCGGAGCTGTAACGTGGCACCCCGGGGAGCGCGGGCGTCTCTCGCCGCCTGCCAGCAGCTCTGGAGGAGCCGGGGTGTCCCTCCCAGCCCCAGCGACAGGTCAGGAGGGACGTGGCACCCGCTTGGGGTCCCATCCCTTGTCCCCGAGCCCGGGTGTCCCCGGGGCGGCGCGGGAGCCCCGTTTCTCCCTCCTGTCCTGCAGGCTCTAACGCGCCTCCAGCTGCTGCCTCTCGAACCAGCACATCCACACCCTCCTCCGCCACGTCCACCCCAGCGTCCCCTGCGGTGCCCCGGGCAGCGATGGGGACAGTGCCCCCAGGTCACCCGGCAGCTCCTGCCCGCCCCGGTGAGCCTCCGAGACCACCCGTGTGCACGAAGGGGCCCCAAAACCCACCCCACATCACCCCCCAGCCCCAGGGCTTCTAGATGGGCACGGACACGAGGATTTCTCCCGTGGGGTGCAGCCGCCCGGGTGCCCCGGTGTCCCCCCGCCCCCGCTGCCGCCCCTTTGCGCTGTCCCGTCCCCGCTTTACGCTGCGCCCGCGGCTCCGCCGGGCCCCGCTCAGCCGCGCTCTCCCCGCCCAGGCTGAACCCCTCGCACAGCAGGAAGACGCTGCGCAACTCGCGGCTCGTGAGCCAGAAGGACGATGTCCATGTGTGCATCATGTGCCTCCGCGCCATCATGAACTACCAGGTGGGAGTGGGCGGCATCCGCGGGGATCCGCCCGGTGCTCCTCCGGGATCCCCCGCGCCTGCGGCGGCAGCTTCGGGGTGGGACCGGGTCTGCATCTCCTGGCTCTGAGATGTCAACCTCCTGCCTGCTGGGGACGTGGCATGGGGTGTGCCAGGGTCCTGGAGTGTCTCCAGGGGGACACATGACCCCATTAATGCTCCTTTCCCCCTCCCAAGTCTGGCTTCAGCCTGGTAATGAACCACCCAGCCTGTGTCAATGAAATCACCCTGAGCCTCAACAACAAGAACGCCAGGTAGGTGCTGCCCTGCCCTGCCCAACAAGGGTTGTCTCTTGTCCCCACTGCCCGCCCCACGGCCCCAGCCCCCTCACACCACTCTCTGCAGGACCAAGGCTCTGGTGCTGGAGCTGCTGGCTGCTGTCTGCCTGGTCCGAGGTGGCCACGACATCATCCTGGCTGCCTTCGACAACTTCAAGGAGGTGAGTCCTCAGCAGGGACACCCAGTGCCCAGGAGGGACACCCGGTCCCCAGCAGGGACACCCAGTCCCCACATGAACATCTGTGTCCAGCTGGGTTTGTGCCTCCGTTTCCTTGTGTGTGGCAGAGCCCTGCACTACCCTCAAATCTCTGGCTCACTTAGGGATGTTCCACTCACTGGGCTTGATGTCCCCATGCCACCGTGTGTCCCCAGGGCCATGTCCCAGCTGGCTGGGTGCCTGGCAGCACTGGTCAGGGTTGGGATGGTGTCACCAATAGATACCTCCTGTCCTGCCACCCTCTTGGGTGTGCCCTGCCATATCCTCCCTGGCCTTCAGCCCTCTGCTCCCTCCCCAGGTCTGTGGGGAGAAGAACCGCTTCGAGAAGCTGATGGAGTATTTCCGAAATGAGGACACCAACATTGACTTCATGGTAAGTGGCTGCTGGGCCCATGCTCTGCTGTCCCCAGGGTGTATTGTCACCAAGGCTGCTGCACTGTCCCCAGGCCATTACGCCCCAAGAGCTCCTAAGCCACCACACTGTCCCTATGGCATCATGTCCCAAGGGATACTGAGCCACCAAAACTGTCCCCAAGCCACCAGGTCCTCAGGGGCTACTGAGCCAACATGCTGTCCTGGGGGTGGCATGTCTCAAGGTCTGCAAGGCTGTTCTGCTGTCCCCAAGGGCTTCTAAGCCACTACACTGTGCCTGTGGCATCGTGTCCCCAAGGGCTTCTAAGCCACCAAACTGTCCCCAGGCCATCATGTCCCCGAGGCTTCTGTGCTGTCCCCCAGCCACCACATCCCCAGCACTGTGTAAACCACCATGCACTCCCCAGGGGTACCATGTCCCCGAGGGCCACCAACCGCCCATGCAGCCCTGGGGCAACATCCCCAAGGGCCACCCTGGCCCTGCACTGTGCCATGGCCGTGCTGAGCCGTGTCCCCGCAGGTGGCCTGCATGCAGTTCATCAACATCGTGGTGCACTCGGTGGAGAACATGAACTTCCGTGTGTTCCTGCAGTACGAGTTCACCCACCTGGGGCTGGACCAGTACCTGGAGGTGGGTGACCCCGAGGGGGGGGGTGCCAGGGGTGCCACCAGCCCTGGCGGTGACACCGGCTGTCCCTCGGCAGACTCTGCGCCTCACCGAGAGCGACAAGCTGCAGGTGCAGATCCAAGCCTACCTGGACAACATCTTCGATGTGGGGGCCATGCTGGAGGACTCGGAGACCAAGACGGCAGTGCTGGAGCACATGGAGGAGCTGCAGGAGCACGTCAGCCAGGTGGGCCGTGGGCGCGTGGGCAGAGGCGCTGACGCAAGCCCCGAGGGAGGGATGAGGATGGGGCTGAGCGGCGGCGCCTCGTCCCCCACAGTTGACGGAGAAGCTGCAGGATGCGGAGAACGACTCCATGGCCAAGATAGCGGAGCTGGAGAAGCAGCTGAGCCAGGCACGGCGGGAGCTGGAGGCGCTGCGGGTGAGCCGGGGGTGCCGCGGGAAGGCTGGGACTGAGGGAGCGGGCTCTGAGGACAGCGGTGACCTGCCGGCGGTTGTCACCTCTCCAGGAGCAGCTGAGCCCCCCGCGGCCGCCCAGCCCGCCGTCCCCCCAGCCCCAGGAGTGCTACCGGCTGGCGCTGGAGCGGCGGCTGGCGGAGCTCGAGGAGAAGGGGCTGGTGCAGATCCTGCGTGGGCCCGACGGAGACGTCGCCATCGAAATTGTCCCCGTTGTCATAGAAACCCCCGCAGCGCCCGTGGTTTCTGGAGAAAGCACCGACACCACTGCCACCTGCACAGGTACCGTGGGTGCAAGGGGATGTCCCCTTCCCGGCGGGGACGCCTGGCACCAAGGGGGGTGGCAGCAAGTCTCAGAAACTGGCACAGAAACTGAGGCGGGGGTGTGGGAATGTGCCCGGGGACTCGGGGAAATGCGGTGGCAGAGGGAGCGTGGCGGTGGCACCATGCCCTGCTGTGTCACCATCTCACCCACCTCTTCTTTCCCTTGCAGATGCTCCGGCTCTGGCTCCAGCCCCACCTCCCCCACCAGCACCTGCNACCACCCCCCCCGCCGCTCCCGGGGGGGCCGGAGGGGCCCGTGCCTCCCCCTCCACCACCCCCACCCCTCGGTGGGGAGCCCCCAGCCGGGCCGGGTGCCCCCCCCACTGTCAACGGTTCAGGTGAGTGTGGCCCAGGGATGGTGGGGATGCTCCCTGGGAGGGGTCTTGGGGGCACCCTGGGGTGGGTTTAGGACCCCCCACCCTGTGACGTGTTCCCCCCACCCCGTGACCCTGCAGTGAAGGTGAAGAAGCCGATCCAGACCAAGTTCCGCATGCCTGTCTTCAACTGGGTGGCGCTGAAGCCGAGCCAGATCGACGGCACCGTCTTCACCGAGCTCAACGACGAGAAAGTGCTGCAGGTGAGCACACGGGGACAAGGGTGCCCGGGGGGCTCAGTGTCCCGGGCCATGCTGAGGGTGCCTCGTGCCCACCCTGCACCCACCCGCCGTGTCACAGGGCTGCAGGAGGAGCTGCAGGTCAGGAAAACTCCTTAGCACCATGGAGAGGGACACGGGATCAGGCGTGCATCTCTCATCCTGTCCTCGTCCCTCCGCTCCATCCACACCCTCACATCCCGTCCTTTTCTTCTTCCTCATCTCCATCCTCTGGTCCCCTCACCCCCTCCTTACCCCTCCCTGTCCTCTTGCCTGTCCCTGTCCTTGTCCCCTTGTTCCATCCTCATCCCCTTGCTTCATCTTCCTCACTCCTCACCCTTACCCTGGTCCTCTGGCCCCATCCTCACCCCACATGTCCCGTGCCACCTCCCTGCCATGCCCACAGCCCTGTGTCCCCACAGGAGCTGGACATGAGTGACTTTGAGGAGCAGTTCAAGACCAAGGCGCAGGGCCCCGCCCTGGACATCAGTGCCCTCAAGGCCAAGGCCACGCAGAAGGCCCCCAGCAAGGTGACCCTCATGGAGTCCAACCGGGCCAAGAACTTGGCCATCACCCTGCGCAAGGGTGGCCGCAGCGTCCAGGACATCTGCACGGCCATCGAGACGTGAGTGCTCCCTGCTGGGGTGGGGCAGGGGCGGGATAAGGTCAGGCACAGCCAGCAGGACCCAGGGGCTGGGGTGGTGTGATGGGATGCAGGGATTGGTATGGGGATGCAGGGACAAGATACAGAGAGATGGAGGGATCGAGGGATAGAGGTGGGGAGATGGAGGGTGGAGGGATCAGATGTGGAGAGGTGGAAGGATGCAGGCACCAGCTGTGGGGATGGAGAAATGTAGAAATGAGATATGAGGCTGTGGGAGTCAGAAACAGAGACACGGAGGGATGCAGAGACCAGTTGTGGGGATGGAGGGATGCAGGAACCAGATATGAAAAGAAGGGATGTGGGGACCAAAGACAGAGAGATGGAGGGATCCATATGGAGAGACAGAGACGTGCAGGGTCCAGATATAGAAAGATGGAGTGATGCAGGAGCCAGCTGTGGGGATGGAGGGATGAAGGACCAACTGTGGGGGTGGACCAACCAGCTGGGGGTTACGGGGGGGGCTTCGGGACCTGTGGCAGGATCTGACAGTGCCAGGAGTGTCCCCTCCCCGCAGGTACGACCAGCAAGCCTTGAGCCTCGACTTCCTGGAGCTGCTGCTGCGCTTCCTGCCCACCGAGTACGAGCGGACCCTGATCGGGAAGTTCGAGCGGGACCAGCAGCCGCCAGAGGAGCTCTCGGACGAGGACCAGTTCATGATCCGCTTCAGCAAGATCCCCCGGCTGGCCGAGCGCATGAACGTCATGATCTTTCTGGGCAGCTTCGGCGACACAGCGCAGCTGCTCATGCCGGTGTGCGGGGGACGGGCGGGCGGGGGTGGCGGGGGCGGCTCCTGCAGGGACACTCACACCCTTCCCTCCCTCACAGCAACTCAACGCCATCATTGCCGCCTCCATGTCCCTCAAGTCTTCCAGCAAACTGCGCCACATCCTCGAGGTGAGGGCTCTGGGGGGAGGTGGCCCCGATGGGTGCACACAGAGTCCTGGCAGTGTCTATGGGCATTGTGCCCTCCTGGGCTGTGTTCCCAAGCCGTGGTGTCCCTGCAGATCGTCCTGGCCTTCGGGAACTACATGAACAGCAGCAAGCGTGGAGCTGCCTATGGCTTCCGGCTGCAGAGCCTTGATGCGGTAGGGTCGGTGTGGGGTGCCTGGTGTGGGGGTGACTGGGGCACTGCCACTGCCAGGGATCTGCCCTGGGGACAGAGGGACACAAGGACCAGCTGCAGAGATGGAAGGATGCAGGAACCTGCTGTGGGGACAGAGGGATGCAAGGACCAGCAGTAGGGATGGAGGGACATGAGCTTTAGCTGTGGGGACAGAGGGATGAAGAGATTGTCTATTGGGTTGGAGAGGCAACGGAGGGAGGCAAGGGAATGGAGATACACAAGGAATGGGGTTGGAAGGATGGAGACCTGATATGGAGAGGTTAAAGGATTCAAGGACCTTGATGAAGGAAGATGGGAACCAGCTGCAGGGATAGAGGGAGGAAGGTCACACATGGGAATATGGGGATGAAGAACCAGCTGCAGGGACACAGTGGTGCAGACCCAGCCATGGGGATGGAGAAAGATGGGAATCAGCCATGGGAATGGAGGGATGCAGATCTAGCTGTGGGAGTGGAGGGATGGATACAGACCCAGCCACATGGCTAAAGGGCCACCAGGAGCAGGGTGGGGGGTGGTGGCTGCGGGTCAGGGCTGACTCTGCCCTGCCCCAGCTCCTGGAGATGAAGTCAACAGACCGGAAGCAGACGCTGCTGCATTACCTGGTGCGGGTGATCATGGAGAAGTACCCGGAGCTCACTGGCTTCCACACCGAGCTGCACTTCCTCGACAAGGCAGGCACAGGTAGTGCCCACGGGCCCTGGGCCAGGCATCGAGGCAGCCCCTGGCACTCTGAGCCTGCCCTGAGCCTGCCCTGCTCACCTCCCACAGTGTCCCTGGATGGTGTCCTGCAAGATGTGCGGAGCCTGCAGCAGGGCATGGAGCTGACCCGCAGGGAGTTCATGAGACAGGACGACAGCCCCGTGCTCAAGGACTTCCTCAAGGTCAACTCGGAGGTGATGGAGAAGCTGCAGGCTGACAGCAAAACTGCCAAGGTGGGTGCTGGGGTGGGGTCATGGGCACAGTTTCCTGCATAGAGACAGCCTAGGTGCCCTCTGCTCACTCCTCTGCCCCATGGGAGATGCTCCTGCCTGAGATGTGGCTCCAGTGGGACAGGCAGGAGGGATATTAGGCAGGATGTGGAGGTGGGAGAGGCTGGAAGGAGGTGGTGGGGGATGAGCACCACTGCCTAGCCCCAGCCCCCTGATCAGGTGTCTCTGCCCACAGGAAGCATATGAGTCAGCTGTGGAGTATTTTGGGGAGAACCCCAAGACCAGTCCCCCCACCACGTTCTTCCCCATGTTCATGCGCTTCATCAAAGCCTACAAGGTAGGAGGGGGCATGGGGTTCTCTGTTTCTGAGGGCTGGGAGGAATTTGGGGCACCTGACCCCACTTGGAGCAATCAATGGAAGTCACAGGCAAGGCTGGGGTTTGTGGGGCCAGGAATGCCTTTGGGATGGACAGAGATTTTGGAACTGGATTGGGGTGAGCTGGGGGCTGTGAGGGGAGGAAGGAAGGGGGCTGCAGTCCTGGACACCTCTGGTTCAGCACACCCTTCCTGCCCCTCTCCCAAGCAAGCAGAGCAGGACATCGAGCTGTGGAAGAAACAAGAGGCTGCAGCCAAAGAGGCAGAATCGTGCTCCCCTGGCAGCGAGCAGCAGCCCGAGGTGAAGGTGCCCCCATATCTGTGTCCTGGTGGGGTCCCAGCCCCAGCCCTGAGTGGCTGAGTGGTGGAGGACTAAACAGGTCCTGGGGAGGGAGAGCTGGGTGGGAGGTAAAGGTGAGTGTACCCCATCTCCTTTGGGGCGTGATCAGGCCACTCAAGCACCCTGTCCCCTCCCCAGCTGCCTGTCCAGAAGGCCAGGAGGCAGCAGATGGACATGATTGCTGAGCTGAAGAAGAGGCAGATGGTGAAAGAGCCGCTCATCTACGAAGGCAAAGATGGGGCCATTGAGGATATAATTTCAGGTGAGAGATGATTTCAGGTGAGCAGCCAGGTGTCCCCACATCACAGGCCCAGGGCTGGGGGCTGCAGGGGCTGTCACAGGAGCTGGAGGGTCACCAAGTCCCATCACAGGGACCAAACCTACCTGCAAGCACCTTCACATCCCACATGGCAAAGCTGCCGAGTGCTGCCTCCCCTGTCTCATATGTCTTCCTCCTCTTCTGCTTCTTCCTCCTCTCTCCTCCTCCTGCTCCTCCTCGCTGTCTCTGGATCGCTCTGCTCAGCTCTCAAAACTGTTCCTTTCACGGCCCGGACGGGCAAACGCTCGTCCCGGCTCTTCTGCGACGTGAGCTTCAACGAGGAGAGTCCTCTGTAGGTAACGTGGGGCGGGGGCTGCCGGGCTTCCCCCCCTCCCCGCCCCGGGTGTGCGGCCGGATTTGCCCCACGCTGAACCCCAGCCCCGGGGCACCCGGCATCAGCCCCCATGCGGTTCTGGGCTCCGAGAGCCGATGGTCGGGGTCCCACAGGGTGATAGTTCGTAGCTGCTGCTCCTCCCTTGGCTCCTCCCGAGTGTCCTCATACCCTGAGGGGCGACTCCCGGGCAGAAAGACAGGACAAGGGGCAAGGGTTTTAAACGAACAGAAGAGAGTTTAAGGTTGAAAGTTCGGAAAAAATTTAATTCCTGTGAGGGTGAACCCTGGCCAGAGAAGTTGTGGCCGCCCCAGCCCTGGCAATGTCCAAGGTCAGGCTGGACAGGGCTTGGAGCAGTCTGAGACAGTGGAAAGTGTCTCTGCCCCTGACAGGGGTGACGTTGGATGGGCTTTAAGGACCCTCCAAGCCAACCCACTCCATGTTAATGTGGTGGGTGGCAGACTCGGGCCATCCCGGCTGGGCAGTGAAGCTCATGCGGGCCCTGCTTGCCCCGGTGCAGATCTGCGGAACAACCCGTACCGGCGGGGGGACAAGGCCCGCGGCAGCGCCAAGAAGCGGGCGGCGGGGCAGAGCCTGCAGGCGACGCCGGACATCGCGCTGTGACCGGCGCCGTCCCTGCAGCGGCAGGACCGGGCCAGGACCATCCTCCCGGCGCAGACGGGACCGCAGGGTGTCAGTCCCCCAGCCCGGGGCTCGGCGTGGCGGAGGGACAGTGCCCGCTCCGAGCTGCTCCAGCCGCTTAACGCGCCAGCTCCGCCTGCCTGCCTGGGGCTGGCACAGGCACCCCCGGCGCTTGCTTGGCCACGTCCCTGAGCTCCTCTCCCCAGGCTGGCAGGGCTGGGGGGCCCTCCTGGCTACGGACAGGGAGGGGGAAGCACAGAAAGGGCTCCAACTTGTCCTGGAAGAAAAAGAGGGGCTGTCCCATCCCTACCCCGGCGCTGCTCCCTCGCACGCTGGCCGCGGGGCCAGCCCTGCGCACCGCTGAGCTTGCTGGTGCCTTTGATTGCGGGAGGGGAGGGGGTGTCAGCCAGGGACACAGCGCTCCCCGCACATCCCCCCGCCTTCCCCGGCCCCGCAGAGCCCCCAGACCCGCGTCCTCCTGCGCTGCAGAGCCAGCGAGGAGCTGCTGCAAAGCTCCCACCCGGGCACCTCCCGGAGCCAGGGGCTGGCGGCGGTGCTATTTTACATGATTTTATAAGTCTTCCTTCCAATTTCTCTGTGCTGCGGCAGCAGGGATTGGAACACCCCCACACAGGGTGTCCCCAAGGCTGTGGCAATCAGCAGCAGGGACAAGCTGCTGCGAGGTGGTGGCACCTCCGCCCACCTGCATCCGCAGCATCCACCTGCACTATCGGGGCTGGAGCCCCTGGGGCAAACCGGGACTGTCAGCCCTGCGGAGCTCCCCGTTTTGTGGGGTGGGACACGCAGGAGATGCCGGCAGCCCCCAGCCCCGCAGCACCCGCGATCCCAAGGCTGCGGGGTCCCTGCAGAGCCGCACGATTCTCTCGGTACCGCACCGGACCCGACTGTCGCTCCCTGCCCTGCCCCGCTGCTGCTGAGAGCCCCGACCCCGCAGTGCCGCAATCAAACCTCGGTGCATTTACTCCATCAAACAGCCCCGCTCCTCCCTCCTCCTGCCCCTCCTCCCCTCCTTTCTCGCTCGTCTCAGCTTTAGCCAGAGCAGCCGCTGCTTCCTGCTGTATTTAAGCTGCTTCAGCGCCGGCTCCGTGTCCGGGGAGGGATGGGAAATGAATGTGTAACTTATAAATGCCTTTAAGCCAGAAATGTAAACCATTAACTGCTCATTTGTATACATTATTTTTATATACTGAAGGCCTGTTTAATCTAAAGCAGAACTGGTAATAAAATGTCTCAGCGGATAAAGGACTTGTCTGGGAGAAGGGTTTGCATGGGGGGGGCGATGCTGTCATGGAGGGAGGGAGGGAGGGAGAAAAGGAAGGAAAGAGGGATTGAGGGAAGGATAGAGGGTGAAAGGAAGAGAGGGAAGGACGAAGGAAGGGAGGGATGGCAAGATGGAGGGAGTGGCTGTGGCTGCCACATCCCTG
>VZTT01031297.1:0-12369 GCA_013400855.1 Buphagus erythrorhynchus | reverse complement strand
GCATTCCGCACCACTGAGTGCTGAGAAGAGAAAGCCAGTGCTTAGAAGGGTGGGGAGAAATGAGGCCTTTGCATTACTAAATGCATATCATCCTACTGAACTGTCAGGAGGGGACTGCCAGAAAGAGGTCTTTGTACATATATGGTACAATATCTCCCAGATATAGCAAAAATGGCAGTTCTTATATCACAGGGCTCAACAACCAAGTCATTCTTCCAATCTGGAGCAAATTCTGGTCAATACTGTGTTGCCAGCACAACTGGCTCAAGTTAGGATGCAGAAACATACAGTCACAGGCAGCGGAATCTCCAGCAATGCGATAGTGATGTAGGCTGTCAGCGTGACCTCGTTGTCCACTCCACCCTGCAGTGAAACACAAAAGTAGATGCTGACCCCATCCTGCTTCATATCTTCAGTCTTTTCTCCCACTCCAGTGGGAGCAATACACTATTCTGCATTGCAGACCTTTAGCTTGCCTCCTTTCCCTTGCAGCTGATGTGAAGTTATCACCAATAAGTACAGAATGGTGCATGGCTCCTTCCCCAGTGTTTGCCATTGGCATGGGAATATCCCATCTCCCTGTGCACTGAAGAAACTCAACTGACCCCATCTGACTTATGGCCTCACAAAGAAACAACCAGGCAGACTTGTTACCTTCATAGCATTGTTCAGGAGTGTCCCAGAACTCTGGAAACAGCCGTTCTCCTTCTGTTTGTAGGACAGCCAGTGCAAAGCATCCTGGATGTGCTTCTCCTCTATGAAGATGTGATGCCGGGCCTGGGCAAAGGACTTGAGGACAAAGGCTGTGAGCCTGAAAGGTAGAAAAAGAAAGGGCCTGAGCAGGCCTGTTGCCCATTTCAATTGACAGGGCCCATGTGCACTTCATCAATCTGGAAACAGGCAAGAATGCCTGGGGAACTGTGGGCCAATTAGTCAGATCTTATGTATATTATATCCTTACTTCAAAAAATTCTGTCCAAAAACTGCTTTCCACTTTGATTTTTGTCTCTCATTTTTGTCTCTCACTTGGCTCAAAATACCCTGTGATCTCTTTGTGTTGAGGCTACAGTTTGAAGGACAATGATTGTTGATCTGTCTTTAAAAAAAACTCCTTGAAAAATATAGGCAATTGCATGCCAATTAGCTAAATATGCATAACAGAAGTATTTAAAATTACAAGGAAGAATAATTAAATTCCCACAAGCTCGTGGTCTACTGGTAGAACTCCTAAACTGTAAATCCATGCTCCATGGGTTTCCCAGAACTCCCCTAGAATTTCAAAGTAAAGCAGAACATGTTAAAAGACTTTTTGTTAAGTTTTTGTTTTGTTTTGCAAGCAGTTATGGAAAAGAAGTAGGCATGTGGTAAGAAGCCAACATGCTGTCAAAAGCCAATTACCATTTCAGAAACTAAAAGCAAACTGAGGGTGATGAGTTCTTCCATTATTATCCTTACTTAAAATTGAAAGCACACAACAATGATATACAGGGGCAAGTCAAAACTTTTCAATAAGTCAAAATGGCAACACACGTGCTCCTCCAGCCTGTCTTTGCTTAGTAGCATACAAGCACTTGAAAGAAAACATTCAACATTGTCCTTGGATTGTCAACCTTTCTACTTGTGTTTCCTCATGTTTCCATACGGAACCATCTTTTCCAGCAGACTTCTCAGCAGATGCTAGTCTAGAAGATCTGCCACTGCAACTCTTCAGCTTTCTTCAGTCACGGTGTTAAATACCCACTCCCTTCTTCCTCAATTTATCTCTATTTCCTTTTGGTCTGTAATGGTCCTCAGAGCCTCTGGTGGGAGGAAGCACTTCAGCCATCTAGCTGGCTGATGTAGCCTATTTATTCAGAAGGAGGCAGCATAGGGACCACACCAGCTCTGGAAAACTTGCTGGTCTACAACAGCATTTCCTATTTACTATCAGGCAGTATTTATTATAAATGTGTGGGTGAGAAAGAGGAGAATATTGGAGAGGGATAGGTGGCATTGAAATCTCACCAGGTATTCCCTGGTTGGCCATAATGTTGTCCAAAGGTACTGTAAGAGCCATCTTGGTGCTTATAGTTCAGCTGCCTCTGATAACCTGCAATGGAAAGATAAGGCAAGATTCAGATGCAAGAAAGAGTCTGCTGAGGGATGGGGAAATAGAAAAAATAGCTCCATCAGCAAAAGCAAAAGAAAGAGGCATAGGTCAGTCCTATCCTAACCAGTATAAAGTGCTGGTACATCCCTACCACCATGCATTGCTTGTCGTGCATGAGGAGAAGCAACACCTGCCTTTCTTCAGAAGGATGGCAGGACCTATAAATGACAATGAATGAGTCACTGTAGCAGTAACAACTCTGCACTGCATTGCCACTCCATGAGAAAAGTGCTTGCAATGATCAGGTACACTAATGCTTAAGCAACAAAAAAAAATAAAGAAAAAAGCAGCAAAAGGCCCCCTCAGGCATATAGCAGAGACCATCTGTGTTTGAGAGAAGACCTCTTTCAACATCTGGTCAGCATCTGACAGACTCACCCCAGGCAGGATCTAGAAGAAAGCCAAAGCAGAAGCAAAAGCCATGTCCCAGCTCACCGCTCACTAAGTATCCAACGGCCTTGGATTTGATCTCCTCATTCAGCTGCCCTGTCTTGTTCAGATAGTCCAGGACGTAGATGTTGGGTGCAAACAGGACCATGTTCTGCTCCCCACAGCCAAAGGGCATCTGGAGGAGCTGGTGCAGGTTCTGCATGGCAGTGCCCATGATGTCACCTGAGGAGCAGGGGATACCAGAGGGATATTAGTAATATTTAGGGCTGGCTATGAGAATCAGAGGAAGCTAATGAATGACAGATGCACAAGATATCAGAGAAGAACAAAAGATAATCTGGATTGATAAAGATCCTGGAACAAAACACAGAACAGCAGAGAAAAAGAAAAAATAGAAAAGAGAGAAGGGTTAGGGCATTGTGAGACTAAGAAAAAGGGCTTGCAGAAAGGGAAAAGGGATAGCACAAACAGAAGGGAAAATGCTCAGGGCAGAAGAGATTAAAGACAAGAATGAGCTGTGCTAGAAACCAAGAGAAAAAGCTGTGAGGTAGGAGGTCAACAGAAGGAGTCAGAACCAGCACATGGTTCTTCTGTCAGGCTGTTAACTCACCCAGCACTGAGAAATATGCTCTGCCTGAGTCTTGTACCACATTTTCAGGTAGCAACAGGGAAAACTCCTCTTTCACAGGCACTCCTGAGAAAGAAACAAGACCCAAACAATTTGAGTGCAGTTCGAAGAAATGGCTAATGGAATGGGAGGGGGACTCAGTGAAACAACAGGAGCTCTTCCTATTAGAAATGCCCGGATTTCAGTTACTTTTTATTTCCCTGGCTGTAATACAATCTCTGCATGAAACCACTCCCAGCCACTTTTAGGCACTGCAGATAATGTGTCTACAGCTTCCTCCTAAGTATGCAGGAAAACAAGAGTTCTTGTAACTCCAGTGCCAGAACTAAAGAGAGCAGGGATGCAAACATCCATGCTAAATCCTTCCTAGCTCATACCCTGATGCTTAGGCAGGATGGTCAATTCTTTAGGACTTTCTTCTCTCTTATATCTCAAACTTCCTACCAATGGGGCATGTTTTGACTACCCAAAAATGTCAGACTACATGGAATATGATAGAGGCAGGCCTCCAACGTCCCACCCATCAAACCACACAGGAACAAATAGAGAGTGTGCGAAGAGTGGGCTTTACCTTTTACACAGAGCACAGAATTCTGGGTTGTTTCCTTCTCAACTCCTTCAGGCTTGGACGGGATGATGGAAAATGAGACATGAGAAATTAGTGAGACAGGAAACATAGACAGGAACCCTCACAAGGACAGTGGGATATGTAAAAGAAAAGTGAGGGAAAGGAAGAGGGAGAAGCAGTCACAAACATTCCCTGAAATACAGAGCTCTGAAATAATTTAAGCAAATAAAAGAAATGTGATCCTAAGTGACTTGTTATATGTGGAGGAAAGACAGGAAAAGGAGAGGAGAACACTGCAGGACCATCAAATGGATGACCTGCAACTATTGCACACAGTGAGGGACACTTAACAACTGCAGTGCTATTTATTGTAATGCTGCAGATGCTTTAGGGAAAAAATTTTGTATGTTAACCATAGAAAGGGAGGATGTAGTACACTGTAGTATCTGGTGACTACTGATAGCACATGGTAGGCAAGCATTAGGGGGTTTTATGATACAGAGGAAAGCTCAGAACATAGAACCTAACTGCCAGATTACCACCCTCAGTATATAATAAACGAGTAATTTCCTATAAAGGCTATCCAATACTGCCACATAGATTTCCTTGTGTTCCACATCACATTAGCAACTCTTCTTGCCACAGGAAATGGGTAAGCTGTAAAATTTCAACATGTTTTCATGTGTAGTTTTAAGGGGATTTTTCTACAGTCATCAAATTCCCATAAGTGCTTGTGAATCCCTCACCTTTGTCCTGGTGCCTGTCTATGTTAACAAACAGTAATTGTAAAACACTCAGCTTAAGAGGCAGTTTTCTTGGCCACTCAATTAGCTGAGAGGTAGCATGTACTGACTGGCACATATACTGTGGGTGTATCAAAAGAAGGAGAGAGGCTGTAAAGACAGTGTAGTGAAATAGCAGGTGACAGATGGGAGCTAAAGTGAAGGATGGATTGCAGTAGGAGGCCTGTTACAGTAGAAGACAGGGAAAGTTTATTGTACCAGGAGACACAAGGCACATTATTAAGCTGAAGTCTTTATGTAGCCTTGTAAAAGTACAAAGATGATGTACAACCATCATATTGCCATGCTGCATAGTGATCCCATAAAATCATAGACCAAACCAGGTTAGAAGGGATCTCAAAAGATCATCTGGTCCAACCTTTAACAAGAAAGGGGACTAGACGAGATTATCTAGCATCCCATCTAGTTGTATCACTGTGTAAGCTAAAGCCCATAGGAAAGCTCAGTCCTCCCTTTCCCACAGCCCACGTACCTCCACCAGCAGCTGTCTGATGACTGTGTCCTTCCACCCTTTCTCAGGGCTCTCCACAATGTAGTTCCCACAGGGCTGCTGGTTCTGTAGGGCCTCAGTGGTCACTGAGAACTCCACCTGCCCTGGAGGAAACAGGGGTCAGTCAGCCCTGCCAGGCAGAGCCGGGAAATGAGATTCACTGCTACTTTCAAGAGTTCACTGCTACTTTCAAGAGTTTCAACTTGCAGGTTCATGGATGGAGATTTCCATCACAGCCAGGCCCTGCTTCTTTCCCACAAAAACCAAGCCCTCTACACGAGCTGTGCTGTCATTGAAACGGGACTCTTTTAGAGAACCTAGGACACCACAGTGCTGAGTGTGACCAGCCCCACTGCTGTTCAGCACAGTGCTGCCCTGCATGCACCCCACAGCTGCTACCACACCAACAGTGGAAAAAAAAGTGTGAAGATCCCATGGGGAAGACATCTAATCTCAGGGAGGAATGGAACTAACAGAACATCTCTGCTGGCCATCAAAGTCTCTGGCCTCAGGAGATGCTGTCCAAGGGCTAAAAGGCTTGATGGTACTGCATGTGATGCCAGACACAGAGTTGGACCCTATGAATCCCCCAGTCTTTTCCTCCCAAATATCAGTCTTTGCCCCCCAGATCAGACACACTCAACTGAAGTGCTTCCCAGGAAAATGTGTTGCTCTAATATCCAATACTGAACAGGGAAAACAGCACAAAGAAACCCTTCCTGCAGTTTTCAGCACCCTGAAACCTTTACCTAGAGATTTGGGAGTCACCAGCCAAGCCACAGTTTTCCTCACATTCTCACAGAGACAATGAGATTCCTTCTCCTTTTCCACCAGAGTAGCCAGGAAATGAGTAGACGGAGCCAGAGACACACTGACCTGCCAGTTGTAGAGAGAGGTGCAATTAAGAAAAGATGATCATGAGAGACAGGGAGCTAGGAAGCCATAGCAATACCTATTTATTCAGTAGCAAAGGAGCAGGGAAGTGGAGTTGTGGGTTCTGCATTTGGAGTATATAGGAGAAATAACATAAAATATTGGGGCAAGGGGTCTAGGGCTACTGAGCGATAAGGTGTGTGAAGGCTAGGTGAAGGCAAGGGGTGCACAAGAAGGCACACAGCTACAGAGAATAATTTAAAACTCCCTTACCCTGATGCAGGCAGGCAGGTAGTTGAAAACGGTGGCTTTCAGTGTGAAGGACTCCCCCCGCACTACAGAGTAGGGCATGGTGAGCTCCACAAAGAAGGGCTGGAAGGCTCTGAGGGACACTGTTGGGGACAGCCCAAAGCCTGTGTCTGCTGAAGTGCAGAATGCATTGGCTTTCCACTCAGTGATGGTGTCAGGGATGGTCACTTCTAGGTCAGCTTTTCCCTCAGAGCTGGTAAAGCACAGACAGCAAGGACAGAGGGATCAATTTTACAGCATTTTGGTGACTACCTTTACCCCTTCTGGCCTACTGAACAGTATTTGCTGTGTGAATGATGGGGCACAGTACATTTTGCTACTGTAGGACCACTCCTACCACATCTTCTTCCAGTCCACTCTTTGGACAAACTTAACTATGGCTGAAAATAATTTCATCTCAGAGGATTGCCAAATGGTCTCTGCAAACAATGAAGGACAAACACTTTGGAATTCATGTTTTTACCTTATAAATCCAGTTTTATTAAAAAGGAATGAGCGAGTCCAAGGTACTCACCTTATAGGTACTAAACTCCAAATCCAGGTTTCTGGGAAATACTTTCGGACTGTCTCTGTCACCTCTTCAGGAGTGCCTGACTGCACAGAAAATCCTTCTGCCAGAATGTCTGAATGTGGTGAGATGAAAAAGAAATCAACTATTGATAATTCCAAACAAGCAAGACGTATATCAGCATCATGCTTCAGTCTGAGAAAGTGTCAATCAGAAGCAGATGCTTGTGGCTGTAGTGAGCTATGGTACCAACAGCAGTGGAGTTTCAGGGCCAGGGCATATTGGCAAGAAGAGCTAGCCCTCCATTATTTTCTGCTGGTCTCCAGCAGACCTCAAAGTTTGGAAGCCAGCACTTTACAAGCTTTAAAAAAAGGATTTAGAACAAAAACCTATTTAGGACCTTCTGTGCAAGCAGCCTTTTCTCTTTCAGGTGCAGCCTTCATGTGATGTTCTTCTCCATCCTAATCAGGACAGCTAGCAATGGAACAGTCCTCTGTTGAAGTGTTTTTTGTAGGGTCATTGTGACTCAGAGTACCAACTCCTGTCAAAGCTATGACCTCCTCAAGAACTAGGCTGAAAATGCTTAAAATAAAAACACACAGCTGGCATACAGGAAGGGCAAAAAGAGCCATTTTGACTAAAACAAAGTTTTCACATACAAAATTTATTCCCAATAAAATATTCAGTGTTTGGGATGAAATTTGTTTAAACATTTTGTTTTACTTTACTTTTCAATAACTGGAATGGGGTGAGTGGGACTTGGTTTGCTTGGTGTTCGCAAATAGAAAGAGAAATGCATCCAAGCAGAAAAATAAGAAAAGATCTTCAGGAAATTCTAATTTTTGTCATCTTTACTTTGGCTAAATGAATTTTTGCATTTGGATAGCAACTGAGTAGCTAAGAAGTATTCATACTAATTGTGCAACAGGCATCTCCAGAGCCTGAGAAGGTCTCAGGGACAGGTGAAAGACACTATCAGAGCTCTATCACATTGCTCCTGGCAAAAGAGGCAGGCGGCTTGCTTGTGTTTTTATATTGTGGTATATCAGTCTTCTTACTGCTGCTTATTTCAGTTTAAAATAATTAAGAGGCATCTATCCTGCATCTTAGCAACTTCTGTCAGAAGCTGAAATTGTTTTCAAACTGGACACATACAAAAGCACAGATTCTAGTGCCAAAGGAGAACTCTCTGAATCATCTATCCAGCTAGAATAACTTATAATTTCTAAAATATTTTCCTTAATGTGCAACTGAAGGATGATAAGGCCAATTCTGTTGCCCAGACTGTTACAGTACAAGCATTGAGATAGTCCTCAAAATAGGATAATAGGATGAGTCCATTTCAGACTGGACTTCTACCATATATGTCTTACCATGCCAAGCTGCCAAAGTCTACCAACTCCTCACTGAAAAATTTGTCACCCATTTCATGGTTTTGACCGTAAATAAGACTGGCTGAGTTGATAAGAACAGCCTGAAAATGGTATTGGAGACTCTGTAAGCAATAGTCTAGGAAGAGAAATCCACTGTAAAAGCCTAATTAACAGAGAATTTATCAGCAGGATAATATCCTCTGCTCTGCCAGTCTTTGACCACTTCTGGTTCTGCTGATTTCTAATGTGGAGTTACCAAAGCTTGTCTGTAGACCTACACAACCCATTCAGAAGCTGAAATCTGCAAACCCATAGGCTCAGTACTGCTTCCAAGGTTTCAATTCACAACCCCAGCTCCTGCTTAAGTATTCACCCCAAAGTACAAACAGGATCTCTGTTCAGAACAGAAGTGATAACAAAATCGAGTTCCTTTACCGCTTGTCCTCATTGCATACATGGGTGTTTCAGACATGGCTGCAGGTGCTCCTAAGGCAAGTGGTGGATGGGCAGCATACATGTGATTACTAGGGCCACAAAACCAAGGTTTCCTCACGTTGGTATTTGTGAAAACCTTTAAACCCATTTCCTATGGGAGAAAAAAGAAACGTGTTTTTATTACTGAATCCTGTTGAGGTTTACACAGTAGACTTGACATCGGCATTTTACTGCCTCAAAATGGAGAAGCTGTTACTGTGTGTGGATTGGACCTTGAGATGATGCCCCAATCCTTGGGTCTGAGTGCCTGGGTGGCTCAGAGAGACCAAAGGATATATCCCCTTTTTTTCTAGGACATAGGTTCCAGTCCAATTTCAGCCTAGGCATCAGGATTATCCAGGAAGTAGATATACAGTTTTCTCTCTGGAATTAAATGTCTGTGGCTATGCAGCTCAAGGACATACTGATTTATTTGAGGTAAATATAATGGCATGGGATTATTTACCTCCAATTAGAACCTCACTTCAAGTCAACCTCAAACCTTTTCCTGTAAGAAAACTTTGAGACTGATCCCTTTTACACCAAGTGTGAAGCATATCTGGCAAGACAAGTAAAGCTTATGACCCTCACTGAATATGCCTCTGGATAAAAAGAAGTGTCAGATCCTTCAGATGCACAAACCCTTCCCTTGTTAAGTTTCATGATGCCACAGAAGGCTTAATAATTCTCAGTCATTCTCCCACTCCACACCCTAACCAGGCCAGGGGGGCTATACCTTTAGGATGCTGTAAGTGTCCTCTTCATTCACCCCCATTACTGGAACATAGGTGATCCCATCCCGAACTATTGGCTCCACAGTCATACAATTCCACAGGGGCTCCTCCAAGTGTACATTTGAACCATAGACATAGCCATGAAATTCCTTCACTGGAAGTAAGTCATACACCTTGGGAGAAAGAGAGAGAGTATTTGGCATTTTAGTGTCCATTGTTATGAAATACAACTGAGGGAGTTGGATGCAAGCACCATAACAGTCACATCACCAGCACATATATCCACATTGCCATGGTCCTCCCTGTGCTGAAAGCAGTAAGTGCTTGGGAATCAAAAAAGGGATCAAAATTTGATATACTGCCCCTTTTTTTTTATGCTCTACATGTTACTCTGGTTATTATAGCTCAAATAAAAAATTACATACATCATATTACATAGAGCAAATAAAAAAATTACATTGGCCAAACCATCTGTAATACTTCGTCCCTACTCAGGGATTGTCATTTTTTGCTTGGCAAAAGGCAAATAAATTCTTTGACACTTCCAGATGCTACCCCAAGAAAATTAATCCATGCATGAGAAGAATAACTTAAAAATTATCATCGAACACACAACAGCATTTGGGTCTGGCCAAGACAAGCAGGCCCCTTAAAAGGGCTCTCTAATTGCCATCCCTAAAATCACACAAAACCCCTACGAAACAACTGCTGCCCAGTTCTCATCTTTTTGCCCACTGGAGGAAGATGAGAAGCAGCACAGGGGAGCTTCCCTGTGTCAGCTCTGACAAGAGGGACTGTTCCCTGTTTCCACTCCAGCACTGGCTGCTCTTGCTCTGACCAAGCTCCAACTTGTTCCACAGACCAAGAACTTACAGAGGTGGGTGACAGGTCAGCTTCTGGCTTCATGAGAAGAACACTCTTGTCCACAGCACGCACAGCACAGAGAGAGTTCGGGGAGGCTTGGAACTGCAAATGAGCATCCGAGGAAGGCAGGCCTTCCGAAGGGGAGAAGCTCAAGCCCACCTTTAACCACAGGAAAAGCTATGTCACAGACGCCCTTCTCTCACAGGACTTTTCCTTCCAGTTGAGTGCATTCAGTTCTAACTTTACAAGGTCCCCATATGCATGCACACTTCCCNCCCTCTACACTTGCTCGGGGCTACTGTTCCCTTCCAGCAGGCCCAGAGGAATCAGCACCAAGAGTTCTTGGCAACTTTAAGCATCACAATTGTTCATAAAATTTTTAAGGTGGTTTTGGGTTTGTGGTCATTGTGAATGTGATGAGGCAATCCCACGTAGGAGCTAGATGTGATCAGACAGCAGAGCATGTCCTTGAACTAGGAGCAGTCACAGTACTGCACCCAGAAACTGTAAGTGGAGAGAAAACCAGCTTGCAAAAACCTTGCTCTTGTTCTCTTTTTCTTAGCCAGGACCATCTGCAGGATCAGCAGCTTTTATCAGTTGCTAAAGGGGGTTTTATCAGTGTAGTCCCTGCTAGCACTCTTTTTCCAGCAGTTGATCTCCTCCACATTAGCACAAACCAGTAAGCAGTGAAGCTGCCTACAACAATTGATACGTTCCTTGTCCAGTGTTAGTGTATCTAAATAAATTAGCTTAACCAGGCTAAATCTAAATAAGTGAGCTTGAACACACTTCAGTCTGGTGGCTGCTCCCTCAGGAAGTGGACACTTACCTTATTGTTGAAACATAATTCTGTGTTGAACTTGGCTGAATCAGCAATCACCTCCCCACTGGGGACCGTGGTGTAGACAAGCACTTGGGCCACTGGAGCAATCTCAGCTTGTACAGACAGCTGTAGTGAGAAGACACCATTCTCTAGCAAACAAAACAATGGCAAAAAGTTAAGGCACAAATAACTCTCTCTTGGAGCAGCCAAAATTCTAGGTTTGACTTTATGCTGAACTTTATCCTAGCCATTATGAAATTCCAGGGATCCAAGTGGGATGAATTGGTGCTCATAGAGATGTGTAAGTCTCCCCGTCTGACTGAAAAGGCCTGTTTTCCAGTGCATAAGTATGCTGAATTTTGCTTCAGTTTCTAAAAACAGACTATCAGATGTATCTCCAAGGAGCACTGGAGCCTCAGAAAATGCAGTGTCAGGACAAAGACAGTGGCACAGGGGATTAGAGCAGATCTGTGAAAAGCCTAAAGGCAGAGAAAATAAAGGCCAAACTCTTCCCAGATCTTGGAGGATACACAGATGTATGTTTGCCACAGTTGCCTAGCCCCCCATAAGAGTGACAGTTTGGTGGGGGAGAGGAACTCACCACTTTCCTGGTCCAAATCCAGAATGTGAGTGCCTCCTTGCTTAATGTTTCCCTTGGCCATCACCTGAATGGAAGGAGAAACTTTGTTGTGATTGTGATTTTGCATTAGCCAAACCTGAAAGTGAGGGACCCTGCAAAGAGAGCAACTGAGCTGTATGTCTGCTGCTTACACCCAGCTCTCTGCCTCTCAGTTGCAGAATCCCTGTGCTCACCCAGAGGGCACAGGGACATCCTTACTTTTTACTCCCAGCTCAGACCCTCCTTTTTGTTTCTAAAGAACATATGAAGGATGACAAGAAAGTGTTTAAAGACTGCTGCCACAAACCACAGCTTACATATCTAGTACCCCTATAATTGCCTGTGACAACTTCACTGTATGGCAGGTGCGAACTTACCAGGTAGTAAAAGGTGATTTTCTTCTGCTCTCCTACAGCCTCTGGAGTAAGGATATAATGCACCCGGATCTCTGTGGAGGAGCCACAGCTTAGTGACTTGGACTTGGGCTCAATTTTGAGGAAGCTATTACTGGGAGAGTAAAAGCGCTTTAGCTGGAGATAACTTTCTCCATAATATGGAACAACCCAGGAACGTTCATAGCAGTAGGTGTTTGTTTTATGAACTGCCTGGAAAAGGAGAAAATACACACAGATCCTCAAATACAGGTGGCCAAAGTGGAGACAAACATTCATGGCCTAATATTAAAGCTTTAGTATTTTTTTTTTGTACTGAAGTAACAAGGAAATCTACAAAATAAAGATTAAAAAAAAATAAACAAACAAACA
>VZTT01031286.1:1831-41575 GCA_013400855.1 Buphagus erythrorhynchus | reverse complement strand
CCATGGTGGGTCTCTCCCCCTCATCAGGTTTCCACCATGGTGGGGCTCCCCTCAGCAGGTCTCTTCCCCTAAGGTGCTGCTCCCCACATCACCCCACAGGGAGAATTAAAATGGTCTGAGCTTGCAGGTCCTTTCCCCCAGACCCAGGCAGTGTTCTCTTATGAAGACATGAAGGAAATTGTGATACAGTGATGTGAAACACCCGCCCGTGTGTCTGCAGTGGGTGAGGAGTCTGGTTTTTAAATGGGGTTTGGGATGGTTTTTCCTGTCAGAGCTGTGGCTATAAAAGGGGTGTTGATGCAGAACTTGACACATGGAGCCTAAACTCATGTTTTTTTATAGAAATATAGGCTGTTTCAGAGGTAGTAAAATCTACTGAAGTGCATTTGTTGACTATTTGTTTATCATGTTTGGTTACATGGAGATACCACTGTCTGAGGAGTTCAAGCATCCCACTGCAAAAATTATGGGTTTATTGCTGTAGTATCTATATGAAGACTCAGGTGTGATGAGGTAACTGAAGGAAATAAATTGTGCTTTGGTGAAAATGACAGAAGTCCAAGATGGGGAGGGGCCAGACACAGCTGATGAGACACCCCAAATCTGGAATTACTGTTAAGGATGTAATCCTATAAAGGCTATGAATTTAATAAATTTGCATAAAATTAATTTAATGTAAAGCAAATGATCCCACTACAATCAAAGACACTCTTCTGTGAAACCTGGTTTTGCTGATGTAAGTATGAGGTTTGCCTGTGGATCCATAGCAAATTCATGTTTTTGAATCCTTATTTCTGGACATGTGTGAGGGTTGATCACAGGGGGATTAAGAAGTGAGAGGAAGACCTAGTTTCCACAGTGGAGGATTAGCCAAAATCTGCAGAGGCCTCTGCCACAGACTTCAATCTCCTCTGGATCTGTCTAAAATATCCTTAAACCCAAATCCACAAGCACTTAGTGGAACACTTAGGAAACTGAGAAAGGTAACAGAGTTCAATTACACTACAGTAAAATCCAAGATAAAGTAAAAACCCACAAACCTTCGTGCTTAACTAATGTACAACAAAAGCAGCACAATCCCCCATCCAAGCTGACATTCCTCACTTAACTCTCCTGATTATAGTCAGCTTTTGAAGTGTCCGAGATACATTTTATTGAGAAATCATACATACTGGTACAACATGTTCTATTTAGGCACAACAGGATGTGGAAAAGGTAGCTTTCTCTTTTTTTTTTTTTTCTTTTTTCTTTTTCTTTTTTTTTTTTTGGCTTTAATTTTCTGGTTTATTTATGTTTTTACTGAGCTGAGAAAAAAGCAGAGATTTGTACCCTATGTTTTTTAAGAAAAAGAGGGATGTATTTTAAGTACTGACAGCTAGAATAACTCCTCCAAAAGCAGAAACAAGTTTAGCGATTTTTTTCATGTATGACATATAACACAGTTCTGCACTCAATAATTTCTTAAAGGAGGACAAAAACTTATGTACAGTTTGTGTCACAGAGCACAGAGTGTTATGAAATTAACTTTGTGCTCTGCTTTGTTTCAGTTGATTCTCAGTTCCTCCAAATTTATTCTTTGATTACTGTTGTATTGCCCACCCTGGGAACTAAAATGGTTACTGCCAAGCTGCTCTGTCTTTCAGTTTTCAGAGGAATTAGCAATTATTTTTATACCCAGTTTGCTAAAACAGACCTTGCAGACCCCTTCCACATGCTGTAGAAGTGTATTTAGTGAGGTAGTAAAAATATTAATGGCATTTACTGTCAGAGTAATTTCTATCCATGGAGAGCAGCCACGTTTGGTATCTGGCTATAAAATGAAAGGAAGAGCAAGACTGGGATCAGAACAGTAAATAAATTAGAAAAGAATAAAATAAATAACTGCAATGAGCCAACCCAGTATGTGAGCTACTAGATACTGCATATCCTCTGCCTGGGGCTATTCCATTTGGTAAAGAAAAGATCAAGACAGCTGAAATAATTTGAAGTAGCAATGGCCATGAATGTAAAAACAGACGTGAAGAATATCTGAGGATAAAGAAACAGCAGAGCCTTGAGCTTTAATAAATAATACTTCTGCTTCCTTAGCACTTCCCATCTTGGGATCTCACAACAATCTGTGTACACTAATTAATTAAGACTCTCAACCAAGGTCACTGTGCAGCTCCTTTTCCCTGGATGGTCTCCTTTACCACTAAGTGATGTTGTCCAAAGGATATTGATGGCTTTCTGTATTTGTTTGGGATTTTGGATGCATAGCAGCCCTGCTGGAGCAGAAGCTCTGACCAGGTTTCTGTATATCCAGAAACCAGACACGTCCACCGTGAGCCTTTCTGCCTTTCGTGGTGTGGTGACCATCTGTGCTGCACATGCAAGGAATGTCTGAGCTCTCCAGGCAGATAAATAGGGCAACCTCCTTTGTGAGGGGGTGAATAAACAAATTTTCTTAAGGGGAGCAGAGGATGGTTTATTGGTTTTTATCTTTGATTGGTTTTACTTAAGCTACTATTATTATTATCATCTTTTGTAGTACCACTTCCAGGCCCTAGATCCTGTTTGTGCTGGATACTGCATTAACAAGCGTGTAACAAACCTGAGTGCTTGACCTGAGGAATCTCACTGCTCTGCCTTGTGGAAGGATTTCTACTGGAAGTCAACAGAATCTCCATCAAGGTACAGAATTAGGTATAAAAGTATGGGGTTTTGACATGTTTAGAATTGGTGGCAGAATGAAGGTGAGGATCTAAAGGATAAAGCTCTGAACTTGCCTACCTGGGTCTTGGAATCAGATGCCTAAATAAATGATGTGACTTTCAAACGAGGAAGTTTGAAACCCCAGCTCTTCCAGTTATTGATAGCTTGGTGTCAAACATGGATTTGCTGATTTTAGTTATCCCAGTGTGGATTAACAGTAAAAAGCAGAACTTTTCTGGCTCAACTCTGACTCATGACAACTCCCATTTGAAGAGGATTGTTGTAACTTAGATCTGCAGTCTTTAGTGAAACAAGTCAGGGACAAATGTGTGCAAATGAGCATCATGTGCAAATGAATATGGGAGCTTTGCTGACCCTCAGGTAGGTTGTCCTGCCATGGTTCTGTCCCATTTGAAAATTGCAGGTTCTTTGGCATGGCTAAGAACAGGTTTGAATGCTGACTCAAATTAGTCACATTAATACACTCCAAGTGCTGGATGCTGGCTGAGGAATGGGGAAGGCTCCTTTTTTGGGACAAAGTGGTGCATAATACTGTTGTCTCCACTTGTAACTTTTTTTTCTGGGGATTTGGGCTAGAATTACAGGACCATTGGGTCATTAGGTCTAACAGCTGACATTTGGAGCTGGTTCTCAATTGGAACTTGCCTCTTTTGCTGTAATTAGGGAATAAAAAGAAGGCTAACACCACGACTCCTCTCTGGAAAACACAGAACACATCAAATTAAATACAAGAACTGGTTCTAGTCCTCCTCAAATAAAAAATGCTGTCCTTTATGATGTTACTCTTCCAAGTGTGCACCTTTTAACGGTAACAGCTTCTTATGGAATTATTTGTGACCATGGTGGGGTGTGTGTTTATATTTGCATCAGTGAGTATTAGTCTAATACAAAACAGAGTCACAGCAAAGGTCTGTCTAGCCCCATGTCCTGCCTCTTGATAATGGCTAATAACTTGTATATGGAAAACAGGACGAGTATAGAGTGATACTTCCTTTGGTAAACCCTCTCAGCTTCCAGAGGTTTCTGGTTTAGAGACCTTCCTGAGCTGGAGGCTGCAGCTGTATCATTGTTTTTGATATTCCTTGATGGACCTTTTTCCATAAAATTGTCTAATCGGTTTTTTTTAAAACCCACTTGTATTTTTGGCTGCCATAACATCCCGTGGCAATGAGTTCCACAACATCATTAGGCATTGTGTGAAAATGAACTTCCTTTTGTTTGCTTTTGAACCCGCTTGCTGCCTGCCAGTTTGAGTTGGTGCCCTATTATTTCTGTTAAGAATACTTTAAAATAATCATTGCTGTTTACTTTTTCTGTGTTGTAACAGCTTGTCTAGAACTTAATTGTTATTATCCTTGTTTTCCAGGTTGAAGGGCTCTGGCTTGCTTAAGTTTTCTTTGTGCTAAGGCTTTCTAATACCTCCCGTGCAGCTTTGGTACACTGTGCTTTTGCCCTTTCTGTGGCTTTGTATTTCCACAATTACTAGAACTGTGCTCAGTGTTGAAGAGATGGGCATACTGTCGGTTTATTCAGAGGAATAATACCATTTTCTGCTTTGTTCTCCTTCTTCTAAAAATTCTTAACAGGATAGTTTTCCCCAAATGCTGACAGCTGACACTGTGCTGGTCTTTTTGGAGAATGATCCACTTCTCCAAGATTTCTTTCATAACTGGTAATAGAAGATTTAAAGTATGGCAAGAATGGCTTTTTTGTCATCCATTACTTTTTATCCATGGACTTTGAGTTAAATTTACTATTTTAACACCCACTGGCTTTGTATCATCAGCCACCTACCCACAGCATTTCCAGATCATTTCTGGATTATGAAGCAGCAGGAGACACATCACAGACCCTATTCTGAGTCTGTAGGGAGCGCCGACATTCCTGACGTCAAACATTTATTTCTCTTGGTTATGATCACCAGTTATATCACTTAGCCTCTTATTCTTGCAGTAAGGTTTGTTCATGACCTGGATTTCATACCAAAGTTAATGGCCTGGCAATTTCCCTTGGGATACCTGTGGGGATCATCAGTTAATCCTCATATCATTGTGTTACTTTCATCTGTGCTGCTGCCTTGAATTCATTCTCCTTGCAAAATAGCTGTAGGTGTCTATATTGAGCATCAGTACAAAGATTCATTGAGTTTTCTTCCTATCACCTTTTCACCTGGGACTATCTTTCCAATGCCTTAGGCAACTCTTGGTGCTATGGCTGTTCAGACTGAGGCACAGATTTACACAGTGGAACAGAGTCTGTAATTTTCTGTGGCCAAGTTGCTTAGGGACTTCTGGCCCAGTATCTCTGTATCTGTCCATAGGGATGACACTGGTTCTCTCATTGGAGATGAAAACTGAAATATATTGGTGTGTGAGGTGGAGTTAGGAATCTGAACTCAGAGTTATTCTAGAAGTGGATGATTAGATGGGACATCCTAAAACAAAGAACAGAGGGACAAAAAAGGGAAAAATAAAACCAAAAAAACTTTTTCCTACTTATGCTGAAAGGCTCCACTTTGTGCATTTTTGGTGACTGAAGCTTTTCAGTTTTACTGCTCTTCATGTGAGTAACATTACTCAAGTTCCTTTGCACAGTACTGGGTTAATTTGTATAGCATGCTTATAAAGGCACATAAAAACTTGAAAAACATAAATAACCTGATTTGATAATTATTCTGTAATTATTCTTTTCTGTATGTTAATTCAGTATACCTTACTAAATTTGTTCTTTTCTCTAATGAATCAGGTAATTTAGATGCAGCATTATTCTCCCATTTTCAAAAGAGCAACTAGGTACTCTGCAAACTTGGTTAGAGAAATGATAATTCAACAATCAAGCAACCAACTGCCCCACAAATCATGATGCTTCATCACTAGATTCTGTGGAGAGAGGAATGAATAGGCTGAGAAAAACACTGTAAAGGTGTATTTGTGATGAGTTCTGCAAACAGCCAAGGTATAGGGAGGACACAGTAAAGAGAGCACAAACCTGCTTGCATCAGACTGACACCCACAGAAATGTTTGTTTCAGGAGAGCCACTTGAGTTTCATAACATGGGTTTCCTTAAAATCTGTCCTGAGAAATTAGGAGTTAACAGAACTCAGTTTCTATAGCCTTAACCTTTCATAAATGCAGTATTTAGTAATCACAGTTCTGGTAGATTGAGTTTCATGTGAGATCTCAAAATGTTTATTTTACAGCATCCTTTGCTGTGTTTGTGCAGCGTTGCTGTTGCCTTCCTCCAGATGGGAACATGCAGGAATGCAGAAGCCAGGTGGTTTGCTCAAGGACATGAGGATCTGCCTTGAGTGCAGTTAACTGGTGCCTTACTGGCACTCAGTCACCTGGATTGTGTTTACTTCCCTTAGCATTCCTTAACTCCATGTCCTGCAAGGAAGTTACCCTGAGGATGTGTAGGGTCCTGAGCAACAAGGAGAAGTCTGGATTCTCAAATCTCTGCTTTAACAGCATGGGATATTTATGGCCTTGATAAAATTAGGGAAGAAAGATGAGGGGCATCTTCTCATGCAATAGTGTTGGGAAATCCTATTGCTGAAGTTTTCTAAAAAAATAGAAATTTCTCAGATATCTCCCTCAGCATTAAATGAGTCAAAATATGAAAATTCAAGTATCCTTCTCAAAAACTTGGGAGCATCAGTGTGGCAATGACTTTGAAGATCATGCTGGGGCTATGGTTTCGTGTAGCTTGAGTCTGGTTCTATCATTGGAAAAATCAGAATCAAATGCAAAAATTAAAATAAAATTACACTTCTGCAGCTTCCTTTATAAACAAATCCAAAACTTTAAGGCCAGGAGAAGAGCACTGTGGCTACCAACTGGTATAACTCAGCTTAGGCTTGATAGAAGGAAATGATAGATCTCAGATATATGCTACCTCACAGGAATATTGTAATGAAATCCAGACAGCTTCAAGGGAAAAACCAAACCTATTGATTTTATTCCAAGGCACGAGAGAGAAAAAGAACAGATGTGTGGAGTCTTCTGTCCACTTACTGCAATCTGCAGTGCCGGCTTAGCCATTGTTTCTTCTCGTGCTTCCTTTTGTAGAAATGCCTTGGTTTAGGCACCAAATGATTCAATTTGGGGTAGTAGAGAGGAGGGGGAAACAAGGACCTCACGCAAGAACTGACCTAAACTCTGAGGAGGTTTGTATAATCTAATTTGCAATAAAATGGTATTTACAATGTTATCAGACAAAGCTTAGCAGTGTTAAGTTAAACAGCATATAATGTGATTAGTGGGGGAGTCATGCCCATGATGTCATACACATTCTCTGAACTCTTGGAATGGGCAGATAATGGCTCAGGCATTTATTCTCTTGTGACACACACGAAAAGCTCCGTAAAGCTTTGGGGGATGGGAAGGAAATGCTCACATGCCCGGACCGCGCGTGGAGCTCGCAGCACCAGAGACGGCTTCTCCCTTTGGCGCAGAGCTCGACCTGTGGTTGCACCCTGCCAGCACAGTGCTGTGTAGTGGTTAAAACAGGCCTTTGGGAATAGTTCAGAAGCTTGAAATTCTATTCTTGACTCTGCCGCAGACTTGGGTTTTGACCGCTAAATCTTCTTTGCCTCTGGTAACTCCATTTTTAACTAGCAAAGGTAGTTAGCCGTGTCTGTGGAGTGCCCGGAGTGAGGAGCTGTATGGAGATGGAAACCACTGGCATTCTGTTCATTATGCAGAACAAATACAGCTAGACCACAAAGAGCTTTGCTGTAGATAACAGCGAGCAATTTCACAGCTCGTAATGGCCCATTCAGAGAAAATTAAATCTTTATCTTTCTGTCTCTCCGAGGCATGCAAAATGGTATGAAAAATTTTGGCTAGTCTAATTCATACAGATAAGTAATATAGATCTCACCTATAAGTTCACATCAAATGTAATCTAGACTGTATTTATTTGAATGTTTTGCTTTAAAAAGCTTGCTAAAAGCTGCAGAATCAGGCAGAGCTCCCTTTAAACTTTCAAGTTATTTTAGTGGTTGTGAATGGACAGATTCTGGAACATTTAAGAGTATTTACTCCCCATGTCCACCAGGCACCATAAGCCCATATCGCTTCGTGCATGTTAATGTTTTATAGAAACACAAAGATTGCATAAACATTTTTTCTGCAATGGTGTGAAGGCTGCATAAACTGTTTAACTCTGCTGCAGAGATTGACTAGGTAGTATTCCTGTTTTCAGTGATGCGAGGAATTAATATGGACTAGACATGAGATGAAATGGGAGTTGCAGATGTGCAGAATGAGATGGGGGCTGCAGACGGAGCTGAAAAACTTGAAGGAAGGAGGTGGACAGGAGGGAGCAAGGGAGCTTGGAAACTATGGCTCATGCAATGTCAACTCTATTATATGTTAAAATCAACTGCAGCACTTGCAGGATACCCACCTTTTATCAGAACAAGTAGTCATTGTCTTGGCTGTAACACTCATGTCAGTTTATGGCATTGGTGTGGATTTGTTGAGAAATGCATTCAAGGATTTTATTTGACTGCAGAGGGATGCCATCAAGAATAAATCTTTGTTGTTCATAAAGGGGAAGCCAAGCTTTTGTCTCTATGGCTGATAAATGAGGAACAGGGGCCAAGTGTAATATGAACAGAGCATTGGCCAGTCTGGTCAGACATGTGGGATGTACTAATAACAACAAGGAATGAAAGCAAAGCCTGCAGGTAGACACCTTTTAAATAATCAAGGCTGACAGTTTTACTACAGTAGTACTGTTTAACACTTTGTAGGTATGTGCTGCATCACAGATGCTGCTTATATTAAGTAGTCTGCAAGCATTACACAGCTTATTTAGAGGATAACTTTGATTTCAGGCATTTTTAAGTTTTTTAATGTAATTGCAAGTGAAATATCCTATTGTTGCAGATGCTATTGCCAATGGATGACTCTGAATGATGTATGAAAAATACATTTTAGATGACCTAGATTAAACTCACAGTGCACTGGGCATCCCAGTTATGTCTCAAATACAGAACATTTCCAGGAATGGGTGTTTCTGACACTCCTTAATAAAGCCATGTACAAATAGTTATCTGATACCTGAGTAATCAGAGAAGCTGTGTTGAGGCAGATTGCACACAGTGCCTTGAGTCTTGAGGGCTGGATTATGGACATGCTGCACTACCATGGAGAGATGTCCTGGCCCGTGCCTCAGTTTACCTATCTGTAAAATGTGGGTGTGATGCTGTGTATAGAAACTGGCATAGGAAAAGTATTTTGAATTGCTAGTGACAAACATCAATTAGGGATATACACAGTCCTAAAGGCAAAAGACTTCACAAACTGTAGTCTGAAATCTCAGTGAGCAAAATGCCTTCCTCCCAGCTCTCACAGGAAGCAAGTTAATTGGGAGGCCAATAACTATAATGAGGCAGAACCTGGGGTTTGCATGTGTACAGCGAGATCCTCCCCTTGGGGCCAAATTCCTGTTCCATATTATGAAAACAGTAAAAGGTCCCCTCAGCAGGTGCTGTGTGAAGGCATTTCAGCTCTGCCTTTGCAGTGCTGGAATTGCCAAGCTATTGCTTCCCTGAGTCTCCAAATGAATTCCCCAACTCAATGTGGAACAGCTGTGTGAGAGATACAGCCTTGAGAAAAGGGGTGGCAAAGGAACACAACAAATGGGGATTTAATCAAATAGCACATGACTGTGAAACAGCATCAGTATCTTTCTGCTCAGCTTTCCTTGGGGTAAGGGAGAAACTTTCTGTATCAGAGCTCAGAGAAGAGAGGCAGTGTGTGATCACTGTGCTATTGAGGGCATTTTGTGTGGTGAGAGTGAGCCAATGGCACTGGCTGTGTTCATTCACACAGCGAGTATCAGCATGGCTTACCTGCAAGGATGCCCAAGAACTGGAGAAAGATCTTTCTTTTTTTCACCTGCCTGAGTGTGGCTGCTGCCTCTGTAGAGAACACCCAGGCTTTAGCCCTTGGAGCTGGGAAGTGAAGTGGGACAAGTCTGGGAGGGTAGAAGCAATTCCTGTGCCCAATTAGGGCAAGAAAGCTTCTCCTTCATATATGATTGTGGAAGTAGTTGTTTTCTTCCATTTTGAAGCCTTCTGAAATAAAGTTTACACCAAAAAAAAAAGCTCTCTCAACTGAAAAAATATTTTGCTAAGGGCCACAAATGGTGAGAGTTACTGTTTTTCACTTGAAATTATTTTATTTAATACATTTTGAAAGGAAAGTTTGTTGTGTGTCAAGTCTACCTACCTGAATTTCCAGAGTGCTTCATAAGAGCTTTTTGAAAATCTATCTACTCTGTCAAATACTGACTGTGCCTGTTGGAGTGATTGCTTAGTTTTAAGTGTTATGTCTGAAATATAAAGCAGACAGGGGAAAAAGGAAAATGAAGGAGAGTTTGTAACAAGCAGAATTTAGCTGGCTAATTACTGTGGCAGGATAATGTCTTAAAGAACCCCACCATTATGAAACTCATTTTTTTTCTTGTTTCCATGACATAGAATTTCCTTGAAATCTTTCGCTTTTGAGTGTGTGTGCACTTTCCAAAGTGATCAGAGCTAAATGGCAGCATCTGTCAGAGAAGATAAATGACCTACCAGCAAATCCTCTCAGTTAAAAGGAAGACAAGAATCTATGGAGTAGGGGAATGAGTTTTAAATTAGCCATTTCACTTAACTTTGCCCTAATGAAGGGCTAATCTTTGGACCCCTGCAAAACAAATGAGAGCATCTCGTTAGATCCAACGGAAACTGGTCATTGAAAAGGCTTTTGCCTTATGAACCTAATTGGAAGCAAAGTAATTCCTTTGATAGCTGTCTTCATTTAACAGTATCTTTCCCTTTTCCTGATTTATATACAGTAAATGAAGGACTCTGTTAATTACAAACACATTTGCCTGTTTGCAGATTGACAACTAAATATGCTTGAGTGAAGGTAGAGCAGTCTCAACCAGGCACAAAGGTCTGCAGTGCCAATTCTTCAGGGGATGTCTGATGCCTCCTGCAGAAGGCAGGAAGGGAGCTGCTCTTAAAAATCCTTTCCTGGATATTGAGGCAGCCACATGCTCAGGGTTAAGCAGATTGTGGGCCACTGTGGAAAGTAGCTAAATTGACACAAGCTAAAACTTGACCTGGGATTTAAACAATATTCCATGTATTAAATTAGCTAGTTCTTCTATTTTTGTATGTAATGGCAAAATAAGGGGTTTTTCCCCTTAAAATCCAATGGATAGTAGAAAAAACGTTGGACACTTGATTGCTGTAGAAGCAGGATTGTGCCATTAAGGCAGATGGAAGGAATGTGTCAGTCATGGTCCCTCTACAAATGGGACTTATCTTGATTATAGTCTCAGCTTGGTAGTAGAATATGATCTCATCACTGTGAAAGATTACATGAAACATCAACTTGGCTGGTCTTAAACCAGCTCTGTTCTCAGTCACATTTTCAATTGCTGCAGCTGACATGGGGATTCTTCAATTTGTAAATTGAAGAGATGGCCATAAACATGGTTTGCAGGATTTGACCCATGTATTCAAGTAAAAAAAATTAGGGAATGGGTAAGAAACATGGCTGCTTCTGATGGTTTCTCTTTGAGTGTATATTTTTTTCAGTTTTGTTTTTGAGAATGTCAAGATTAAGCAAGACTTGAATACTCTTAATTTTACAGTACTTAGAACTGATATCAAACCTAGGAAGATAGATCTTCTTTCTACCTGTGTGATAGAAAGTCATTGAAGTCCATCTAGGCTAAAATGTGAATTGTTTTCCACCTTCAAGGAATTATATTCTTGAGGAGATTAAGTGTATAGCATAGTCTTGAGTCGTAGGTGTTCTGGGTGCTGTAACCAGAGGCAAATTCAGAAGATACATTAATTTGCTTTCTGTGCACATGCAGTGTAATTCCTTTGGCTCTTGAACATTTTATTTTATGCCCAAATTGAGAGATAAACACTATTTTTAAAAAAATACTGTTCTCAGTGTGACTTCTCTAGGGCTTTAGTAGATGCCATGTACTAAATGAAATAAATGTCAAATGATGGAGGCCATTTGGGCATGATTTGAGCCATGGTGTGAACCCTGGGTCTGTGCAAATAAAACATCAGTAGACCTGCCAAGCCTAAGAAAAACCATTGTATTTTTAGGGACGTATCCCAGGAACTTCATTTGGAACACTGACACCATTATAAATGACTGTTGTAGAGATAGTGATGAAACAAGGTAGCTCTTAGTCCTGTATCTCTGTAACAATCCTGGAAAAGAGTGCAAAAAGGTGAACCATGAAGAAATTTAATGCAAAGCTTTCCACAAGTGTGCAATAGGTATTGGCTCGGTTCCTTTGACTTGTCTTTTAATGTTCAGAAACTTCCATCTTTGTCATGATGCTCAGAAATCCTGGGAGCCTAACCTGCAGCTCTGAGGTGTTTTTGCCCCTACAAAGGTGCAGTGGCTCTCAGGAGGTGCAGGGAGAGGTGTGAAGTTGTGGTGAAACACTCCCCTGCAGCTCTGCAGGGTCTGACAGCTTTTTGAGATGAAAGAGAGTTGTGCATTGAGTATTTCAAATTCTTTCCAAGGAATCTCGCAGATAGTTGGGAGTGAAGACAATGAGTCATTTCTTGGGAGAGGATTTTGGTTTTATATCCTCAATACAACATGTTGCCATAATAATAATTATTATTACAGATAGAAACAAATGCATTCAGGCTGCAGTTTTGACCCAGTCTGTTTCTGCTTCTACTTGGCATTGGTATTTGCTGGTGTGAATTGTGTGGTTTTAATTTTTCTCTCAGTAACAGTATTTCTAATTATGCCAAGTGTGAACAGCAAGAAATAGCATGACCCAAGTCTATGCTTATGGTGGGGCCTTATGCCTGTTTCATATGAGCCAAGCCTATGCTGTAGTTTTTTGTTTCTTTCAGGAGGTTTAAATTTTGTCTAAATAAACCCTGAAGCATCTAGTTTTTCATTCATGGATTAGAAATGTGCAGCATATGTTACACTGGCTTAAGGGAATTTGCTTTTCTTGAGCTGCTGAGATAGTGCATATTTTTCATTAGATTTTTTTCTTTTTTCCCCCATAGTTTTCCTTTTCTTGGTCTCTGCTAATCAAATCTGAACTTAATACTTGAATCAAATTCTAAACTCAGATGTTTAAAGTAGATTTGTGACTGAGCTGAAATAATTCATTCTGGCCACACTGAACCCACCTGATCTACTCACAAGTTGTATTCTTGCCCTTTGTAGTGCAACATTTATGTCACCCAAGCAAGAAAAGTAGATCTTCACATGCTTGGCTGATTCGTGTAAGCCACTGTTTAGTGAATAGACCCTTTGGTGTGTCATTTTTTTTCCTGCTTGTTTGATAAACTTGAGACATAGTTACTTTGAAGATTGAGCATTATCTACCTGCTCTGGGAACAGTTCCATGAAAACTGAGATTGGATCTCCGGGCTGCTGACAAGCTAATTCTGGACATTATTGGGAGCCTCAAGGTCAGTGTGCTTTCAACAGCAGAATAGAATTTCTGGTGTATTCATCTCTCCTTTTAAATAGGTCTCCCTAAACCTCAGCTATGCTTTCCTAGTGCTATGAGAATTCAGGCTTACATACATTGCAGAGGATTTTAAAGATACTGAGATAGGAAAAGAAGAGACCTTCAGACCCTAGAGAGGTTATTAAGTAACAGGGTGAGTTTTCACCCTAATGAACCTCCATTCAACCTCTTGGCTGAACAAAGCCACCTTACTGTGTTACAGTAACTGATGTGAAAAGAGCTGCTGAACACATATATGTTTTCTGGGAGAAAAATGCCAGGGGTTTCTTGAGTGATTGTTGTTGTTATTCATAGGCAGAACTGCAATAAGCCAATTTATTGGCAGTTTCAGTGGGAAGGTAAAAGAGCTGAAAGACAGAGACGTTGAGCTTGATTTTTCCAGAGCAAAGTGAGGGTGTTGATCTGAGTCCACAGGGACCATCATGATTTGTAGGTCCCACTCTTCTCTGACTGACTCGGGGAGCAATTGCCCCCAAAATTCACCCCTGGCAGTTGTGTGCAGTTAGGGGACTGTACTGCTGTCAGAAAGGATTATTGGATGACTTCTGCTGTGCTGTCAAAGCCTGCTTAGTTTTCCATTGTTGCCAATTAGTCTGGATCAAGTATTTAGGCAGAGTAGAACTCTGGTGTGTGTTGACAGTGCACAGAAATCTGGCAAAGAGGATACCTTGCTACAAATAGCAAGTGATAATTCAATCTCTCTTCCATTGCCAAACATGGTTAATGCTGTTACCTGCAGACTGGCAGGGTTTTTTCCCATAGAACAATTTAGATTGGGAGGGACTTTTAAAGGCCATCTGGTCCAACCCCCTTGCAATGAGCAGGGGCATCTTCAACTAGATCAGAGTTGCTCAGAGCCCCATTCAACCTGACTTGAATATTCCTGATTTGAATATCCACCACTTCTCTGGGCAACCTGTGCCAGTGTTTCACTGTCCTTGTCATAAAAAATGTCTCCTTTATTTCTAGTCAAGATCCAACCTTTTTGAGTTTAAAACAGTTGCACCTTGTCCTGTTGCACAGGTCCTGTTAAAAAATCTGACCCCATCTTTCTTATAGGCCACCTCTAGGTACTGAAAGGTCTCTTTGGAATTTTCTCTTCTCCAGGCTGAACATCCCCAGCCCTCCCACCAATCTCCATAGGAGAGGGTTCCAGCCCTCAGAGCATCTTTGTGACATCCTCTGGACTCACTCCAACAGGTCCATGTCCTTCCTGTGTTGGAGACCCCAGAGCTGGACACAGCTCTGCAGGTGGGGTCTCACCAGAGTGGGGCAGAGGGGCAGAAACCACCCTCAGCTGCTGCCCACACTGCCTTTGGAGCAGCCCAGGGCACACTTGGCTGTCTGGGCTGCCAGTGCACATGGCCAGGGAATGTCTAGCTTTTCATCCATAAGCACCTCAGAGTCCTTCTCAGCAGGGCTGCTCCAGGCTCTGCACACCCCAGCCTGTGCTGCTAGCAGGGGGTGCCTTGATCCAGGTGCAGGGCTTTGCACTCTTCAGTACTGAGCTTCTGCAAAGAACCTGGAGCAGATGTTGCACTTGCCAGCCCTTACAAATCTGTAATGAGGACATCTCCTTATGGAGTGTCAGGAGAAGCTGGGCCAGCATCCCCTACCCTGTGAGATCAGTGTCCCTCAACAGGTGCTGGGTGTGCCAGAACACAGGATCCACCTCTTCCTTGGGGAGTCAGCCAGGAAGCCTTGCTGCTTCACACTGCAATCTCCTGTGTAACTCTGACCAACAGATCAGCTCTGGGATGTAAATAATTCCCAGCTAGTTGGAACCAAACAGCTTTGTGACTAAAAAGACCAGCAGTCAGAAACACTTCAGTTTTCAGGCAGTAAGGTAACAAACATAAACATAATAACACATAAAACAGGAGATTTAGGAGTACAGAGTCTCTAGTCATTCCTTTCCAGGCAGTGGAGAAACAGAGAGGATATGTCCTGCATGAGATTCATGTTCTGATACACTCTCTGTGCATGAATGTGTGCAAATTGTTATCTTTCTCTGGGCTTCGGTTTGTCCAGGAAATAGGGAAAAATTGCAGTCAGATGAAATATGCCATATCAATTATTTTTCTTTCTTATGAAAGATCCTTCCTCTTTATCCACACCCTGTAATGTGTGCCATGTTTTGCATGCTCTCTCCAAACACTTTGACTTGCTGACCTTCTTTGGGCAAATGAAGGTCTGATGTAACTTCCCACGAGTCCCATCTGATACAACTTCCTTTTGAACCCATCACAGCTGGTTTATGATGACTGGAGGGAATGCTGCAGAGCTCCCAAAGTTCAGGTTCTTGTCTGACCACTGTAGACCTCGACTGTCTGGAAAATCAGAACTGCCTCTGGAGAGAGTCCCTTGGCTTGCTGGAAAGTAGCAGAGAATGGCAGCTGAGTTTAAACTTTAATAAAGGTTTTCTGAGCAGGATTAGGTGTTTATGGAACGTCTGCACTAGTGCATTATGTGAAAGACTATCTTAACATTATTGCAATTGCATTTAAACAGGGGAGAAACCACTGCAATTTTTAATGAAGTGCTTATGGCTCTGTTGATTGCAGAGGTGTCCAGTTCCCAGTGCTGTGGAATTGCAGAGGTCCTGAAGAGGTGGTGTTTAGCTTGGGTCTGCATGTTCAGACTGATGTGGCTGAGTCTGGATTACTGACTCCTGAAATCCTGCCTTTGACCTTGCATGATTTGAGTAGAAGTTGGCAGAAATCTTGCAGGAGTAACTTTCTCCCTCACAGAGAATCCTGTCAGCTTGGGATCAGATTTGCTAAGGCAAGACTCTGGTTTGGTCATGCTGGAATCAGATCTGTGTTTCTTCTGAATCGAGGTCTGGATAAATTAAAACCAAAGAAGCATAGTACTTGATTCAGAGGGTTTAAATCCAGGCTGTTCATCCCCTATTTTCAAGAGGTTCACATCTGAGGGTTAGATTTCAGGAAATTTTCGTTGAGGGAGTGACTATTTAAAGAGTTGCAGGAGCCCTAGAAACCAGAGTTCTTTGTTCACAAGCCATGCACAGCGCAGACAGCAGCAATTGCAGCAATCCCCTTCCCCAGGAACTGCAAACAAGCTTAACCCTGAGTTGGAAAGACCATACTCTGGAGAGGTGAAAGGAAATTCAATATCTGAGCTGAATGTGTTCTGACTTCCTTGCAAGACAGAGTGCCAGCTGTACAAAGTGATGATGATGATGATGTGATGAGGACTCAAGGTTCACTGAGGCCTCCATCAGCCAGGGGCGTTCATGGAGGACTCCAAGAGCAGCAATCCCATGGGGTGGGGGACATGGGGTCGGTGGTAGGCCTGTGTTATTCTTAATCCCCACTACACTTGGATGACTTGGACAGCTTCAAGGTAAACCTTTTGATGTCTCTTTTACAATGATCTGTTTCTCTACATATTTTGAAATATCTGGTTCCAACGGTACTAAAAATTTGCTGTGACTGAGAACTTTTCCAGTGCAAAGTACTTGTTAAAATACAACATGTGTCCAGAGCAGCCTTGAATAAAGATTGTTCTATTCTTCACATTATATTGAAACTTGGGCAATTTTCTTGTACTTAAAATGTAACTTTCCATTGAAGTCTAATTATAGACTTAAAAGTAAAATATCTTCTCTGTTTTATAAGAATAATAATTACCTTTACCAAGTCCAATCTCTATTTTTGAAGTCAGATATTCAGAGATGTTACTGTTTATGTTTTTTCTTCTACTTTATTTCCAACAAGTGGTTCTAAAAAACAGTGTCATCTTCCCCAGCCTGTTTTCTGAGCAATGCCATTTCTGTTTGCAGCCCAAGCTTTGTCTGGTAAATGTTCCTGCTGGACTATTTATGTCACCTTTCCATGTGCTGCTTTTGTCCCTGTTAGTGTGGCCTTGTTTCTTTATCCTTACAGTTGTTATTTGGCCCTGGTCTGTGTTTGCTCCCCAGCTGGAGGTGGATGTTGCATGGTGCTGCTCCTTCTGGATCTTTCTGTTCTGCTAAAGGGAATTTTTCTACAATAGTAAGTAGGTGGCATTTTCTGATAAAAGGAGTGTGCTCTCTTTTCTTGAAACCACTATTGTCTTCTCAGTCCACCACTTGAATTTTGAGAGTTAAAATACTGTTTTTATTTTCATATTTCTCATAGTTTTAATGCAGCTACCTGTTCTGTCAATCTATTTAATTCAGTGAAAGCTCTGGGGTAAAGAGATACTGTGGAAAACTGCTATCTTTGATTCTGAAGACTTTCACAAACTTCTTCCTATTCAAGTTTAGGTGATTATTTTATGATTTTCCACTAGTGAGATTTATACTGTGCAACTGTGTCCAACCAGCACAAGAGTTCAAAGCCTTTAATACAAAATATTTTGATTGAGAGCTTAATACACCAGATAAACTTAATCAAAATCAAGTCTTTAAATCTTTCTGTAGCAAATGTCAGCCAGATTTTTGAAGAAAGGCTTGTGTATATGGGTTTTTTTCCCATTTATTTATGTTTTCTTTGCCTGTCTTTCTCTATCTTATGTATGACAGGCCAGAAATTGTATTTTTGCTGATGGCATGAAATTTTCTTTTTGGATCTGTAATTCCTTATGGCTCTTGTGAAATTATTCAGAAGCAAAATCCTTGATCATAATTATAGGAACTAGATAATTAAGGCCTCGTACCTTCTGACATAATATGGCTAGACAGGTACTTTTCATTTGGTACCCTTGGATTCAGATCTTGAGTCCATTATTCTGCTCAATAAAATACTTCCTTGCAATGACATAATGTTTTGCAATGACATAATGTTTTTGCCATCCTTTCAGTAAAGGAGAGAAAAAAGTAGATGGAAAAAAGCAGGTGAGGAAGATACAAAAGGAAGGCTGTGGTATTTTCTTCTTAAAGAATTTATAAACATTGATATGAAGCTTCTCCAGCATGAGATATGTAAAATATTAGAGATGTTCCTTCTCTATCAAAGTTCACTTTTTGTTCTCATAAAAAGCCTGTATTAGATTTTGAAATCTTACCTGAAGTTTGCCAAGATTGGAACAACTCAGTCTCAGGACCCTCTGTAGAGGTCACTTCCACAAAGAAATACTCTGTCCAATTTTCAAAACAAAGGGTATCAGATCAATAATAAACCATGGAACCATCTGAGGTTTAGTCATCACCTTTATTTTCTCCTATCTGTGTATGTTATACATGTACTATGTAACAATGGAACACTATTAGAGATTTGTGTTCCCCCTAGTTGCAGTTGTTATTATGATTTATTCTATTGTGGCAATGCTGAGGGGCTGGGATTCCCATGTGCTCAGTGCTGGGCAGGCAGAGGAGGAAGCTGGATCCTTCAGGAACCTCGTTGGTTTTCCTTCAGCCCTCCCTGGGGAGGAGCTGGCCTTGCTGCTGGAGTCCCCTGAAGTGGTGTAGGTTTGTGTTGTCACTGCTCTCAAGCATGATCTTCACTTGGCACAAACTCAGGGAATCAGCCCATGTGGGTTAGACCAGATACATGCTGGGAGTGACTGCCAGGGACATGGGGATGAGCATGGGGGGTGTTTGTGTGCATTAATCCTAAAATCATGCTGGGAAAAACAGTCCTCTCAGGTAAATTCTCCTGTGTCCTTCCAGTGTTGTACTCATGTCTGATTTTGATTTGAGCAGGTGAATGACTCGAGAGCCCATTAGCAAGTGTTTGACCTGCTGTGTTCCCCATTTCCCTTCCCACTCTGACACTCCCTATAATTTATGTAGCTATTACACTTCAGCTGTAACTCAATTCCTGGATTTGCTCCTTTCACAGAAATTAGTACTGAAAGGCATAGCAGTGATGGAGGGCTTGGAATAACCACCAAGTTGTCTATTAATATATATTTTTTTAAAAATAGCATTTTAATGTTTGGGAGAACCCAAGGAAGCTGACTGTACTTCAGAAGTTCGGGACTGGTTTTTAGACTCTTCAAATTTGAGGCTGCACCATCAACACTGTGTGATATCACTAAAGAACTGTAAAATGCAGTTTCATTCTCTCCCCCCTTCCTATTCCCCTTGCAGAATAAAAAGCAGGTCAGAAAAACAATGCTACTATGACTTATTTATCTTTATCCAGTTCCTCTGTCAGTAAGGGGATGAAGCGAAAAATTCAGAACAAAGTAACTTAAAAAATCAAAGGATTAAAGCCCCATGTATGTGATCCTGATGAATTGGATGATTCAGAAGATGTTAACCAGAGCAGCAGCTGTAATGGAAGGAGAGTCTGTAACAAACAGGTTTTCTGATTTATCGGGGTAATCAAGCATAGAAGTGGGCAGGCACTGGGTGGTACAGAATACCAACATTTTTTTTGTGCTGCCTGGGAGATATATTTGAACCTCTAGGGAAGAATTGCCCTCTCCCCCTTAATTCCCCTGAAGATTTTTTCTTTTTTTTCCCTGAAAATGAAAGCAGGGAATGAGCATTTCTCTGACTCTCATTTTAAATCTTCCTAAGTTTAAAATGGTTATTACTTGTTTATTATTTTTGGCAATGTAATGACCCTCACAGGAGAGACTAATCCTGCCTGGTCAGGACTCCATTCCCTAACATGAGGGAGATAATGAGGGTGGGGAACCTGGCAAATACAAACCTAGAGATGCTGGTCTGCTCAGAAAAATGCAACAATTGCCCTGTGCTGTTTTCAGGGTGGTTTATTCTGGTAGCAACTAAGGGTCTTTGGATTGAAGACTTTTTAGAACCCACCCTAGAATTACTCTTAAGCCCATCTCTAATGCTGTTTCCTTGCTTGCTAATGCAATATCCCAACCTCTCTTTCATGTGTAAAATCAATGGGAACATGATGCAGACAAAGTTTAACATGACTTGCTCGTGCTCAGGTTCTTAGAGATAACAATCTATATCCAGTGTGGTGGGACTGAGGCTTTCATCCAGTTTTGTCCCCTCTAATACCCATCACATTCTGACAGGCTATGCAGGTTTGCACTCAGGGAGCACATCCCAGGCTCTCTAGGGGTACTCCCTGAAATCCCTTGAGTGCTGTATTTGCTGAAAAATGACAAGCCCTGGAATTTCTCAGCCTGGGAGTTTTGTCCTGCACAGCCATTTTCTTCTTGAGATCCCATCCCCAAAGAGAATCCTATCTAGCCTTGATTGGGCATTTTGAGCCTATATATGCGTGGTTGCACCATCTATTTCTTTGGATTTATTACTTGTGGGTAATTTCCAAAGTGTCCCCAGCAGCATGACAGGCTCATCTTGGTCCCATCCACAGAGCATCTTGCAAAGCTGCCTCTGTGCAACACCAGCCATAAGTAATCCATGTGTATCAATTCCAGCCACTCCTGACTGGAAGGAGGAAAGCTTTTGTTTTCATCAATATCACAGGTTTTTTTCTTACTCTTATGATCTTTCTCAGTAGTGCTTTTGTCTGTTGAATGTTTATCAAGAAAATAATTTTTGTTTGCTTGTTACAAGAAGAAAGAAGTTCTGTGCACACATGGGATAATATTTGTTTGATTTCCTGATGTGGTTCCTGAAGCCAGAGAGTGAAAATGTTGATATTGCCTCTTGAGATGAATATCACAGGAAAGTAGTCTTTTCCATTGTGTGTGCATACAATTGCCCAGATTTACTTACATTTTAAAATTATCGCTATTATTTTAGTATTATAGGTCCCTCAGAACAGGCTATTAGTGGTTGTTATTGTTGGTTTTACCATAATACATGATTTTGTGGTCAATAATTTCTCTGCAAGACTTTCAACAAAGCCTTTACCAAGTCGTGAGTTTGCTGAGAGAGTTAAATTCTCTTTCTCTTTCCCAACTGGATGCAAGTTCAAAACCATTGCCTACTCTTAGCTTTGGCCATTTGCTCTTTCCACTGCTGGGTTTGCTGCAGTTACTACTTTGAGATTAATTTTTCTGTGAGGGAAGAACCCTCAGAGGCTGGGAAGCCATTCCATTAGGCTGAATAGTCTCCTTAAATGAGAAACCACCTAAAAATAATATTGGAATAATATCACAGAGCATCCAAACAACTAAAAGAAATAAAAAACAAATGAAGAAAACAGACTGCCTTCTGTGCCTTCAGGTGGAGCAAATCTGGCCTTCAGTAAATATTTTCCCTGGGTTTGTGATTTCATAGCTGAGTGACTCCCAACAGAACCACCTGTTTGCCAGCTTTTTACCAGCCCCAAGCTACTCCTTTCTTCCCCAAGCCTCCTGAAAATGTTCCTGCTTTGAGCACCCCCAAAGCAAAGCCCCTGAAACTGCTGTGGTTGCCTGCCTGGCTGTCACATCCCCTATTCCTTCCCACGCTGATCTCAGCACCAGCTCTTGCTCTCTCCTTGGCCATTCTGGTCCACTGAGTCCACTCATTTGTTCACCTTTCATGGCAGAAAGCAGTTCCCCATCTTCTGGGCCATTGCTCTGGTAGCAATTTAGCAATTAGCTCTGGTAGCAATTTAAGAAAACCTGGACGCCAGCTGGGACTTCCAAGGAAGAAAAATAAGATGTGTCTGAAAGAAAACAGGTGCACCACAGCTCTGGGTTTGGTGAGCTCTAACAATACATTTGATGAAGCAGCAAAAATATTTTGGGTAACCTTAAGAAAAGCTGTCTCCTGCACTACATTATCATTAATAATGGCACATTCCTGGTTTCAGTAAGTATATCAAGGATGTTTATTTTAAGGAGAAAGGGCACAGTTTATTTTGCACAGAACCTGCTTGGGAATGCTTGTCATGATGTGTCAATGACAATCCCAAAGACCTGGTGTTGCCCTCTTTCCTTCCCTTGGCTCCCATCAGTTTGCATTCTTGGTATTGAATGTGTCTCCCCCAGTGAAAGGTAGGTAGTATTTTTAACAAAAAGAGCCTTCATATAATTGATATCTGCAAGAAACTGAGCTCCAAAAGCATGTTTTAACCTGTGTATTTTGTAAACACAACATGAAAAATTCACAGAGAATTTCTGTTACATCCTGAGGCAACTGTGAGTCTTTTCCAAAGTAAAGGCTAAGGAGCTCTATGGTGTATAAGGAAGAAAAAGTGAACAAAGAGATGCCAGATGGGAGTCTACAGGTAGAGCTTGCAATTAGTATGTCTTGTGCACCCAGCAAAAGCTATTTATTGTGCTGTGGCTGCAGGACAGACAACCTTGTGGAGGCACAGCATATTCTGCCAGCAGGTTTGTTGGTGGTTTAGGGACTTCACCTTCCTGAACAGCAGAAGGTGCACTCACCTGGACTCTGCTGCTAGCACAGGTATCAAGTCCCCAAGTCCCACCACAGTAACAGTGTCAGCTACAGGATGTGCATTTTCCATGCCCTGAGCTGACCTTGGGTGTGCAAAACTTTGGCGAAGCTTTACCGTGTAGACATGGCCTAAGGCAGGCAGGATTTGCCAAACATGGTGTTTAATGAGACAGCCAAGTGTGTGTAGCACACAGCAAGTTCAGTAAAGCCCCTGAGGGCTGGGGTCCCAGGAATGTGCTGTGATGGAGCAAAATAAAGCAATGTTCCTTTTCATCCACCTCCCTGCTCAGGCTGAGCCTGGCTCCTCAGGGGTGCAGCAGGGCGGGGCTCAGAGCACAGGGACACCAGCAGAGCTGCCTGTCTGCTGCAGTGTTTATTGGTGCCTCTCTGCACTGACCGGGCTCTGTGCTCCTGTCTGGGTGCTCAGGGCACGGCCATGTCCTCGGGACACTTCAGGCAACAGGAGAAGGGCCCAGAGGTGCTGTACCTGCCGTGGTGCAGGGCCAATGCAGAGCCAGGCAAAGGCCATGTGGTGTCATGGAAGCACTGCCCAGGCCAGGGGAGGGTGAGCCCAGAGGGAGGATATCAGGCTCAGCTGAGCATTTAGTCCCTTATTATGAGCTCCTGGTACAGGATTTTTTATGTGGGATCCCCATATGAGGATGCTGTAATTTGGTGCCACTACAGAACGATCAATACATCATTTTTTGGTTAGAAACATAGTTATTCTGAAAAGCATGTTTGCTGGTTTGAACAGTTTTTATCTCAAGGACTTGAGGTATAGCAGTTGCATGTTATTGTATTCCCCTAAAATGTTGTGACACTATCATTGCAAATTCTCTACTTCTTTTGTAAGTAAACCTGTACCTCTGCACAGATGAGTGCATCATGTCACACACACACAATTCAAACCTGCCTACTGCCCTGTAATTCTCAACATTTCTACAACTGGAAACATGAAGAAAAGAGTAACAAGTGGATTTCTAAAGGCTTCCAAACGACAAGTGAGGCTTTTTAGGGAGGGTCTATTTTGTCTTTTTTTTTTTTTTTTTGGTTTTTTTTTTTAAGGCAAATTTTTTCATGTTTTTTGCTAGAAGAGCTGCTCACTGCTCTTTTGGTTTGTAGATGAGGAGCAGAACCCATTGCTCTGTACACAGGAGGGAAAGTACTGATCACTGAGTGAGGCCTTCCCACCTTTAGCACCTGCTGGGAGATGTAACACTTTTTAAATCTCAGAAAATGACACTTGATTGAATTTTCTTTCATTTCTAGATAAAGTTCTTTTCTCCTTTCACACAGCTCTTGTTCTTTTAGGTTGATTTTATCATAGGTTAGAACCATTAGAAATATATGGTTTAAGAGACCTCCTGGACGGGCATCAGACCACACCCAACAGATTTGTCTGTATTTTGCTGGCAGAAGTTTAAACTGCAAGGAGAATCTAATGGGAATGTTAGGAGTTGAAGTTCTAAAAACGAAGCTCTCTCTGAACACAATCTCTTTGAACGTGAGAGAAATTAGTTCTGTTTCATCAAGGAGATAAGAAAATAAACATGATCATTCCTTGGCTCTGAAATGCTTTTTATTCAACAAAGTAATCTCTGTTTGGAAAGACATTAGAGCTTGCCTGCTTGACAGTAGCTTGCTCTCTGACACTCGGCTGTAAATTCTATGAAAAAAGAGACTAATACTGCTTATTTTGTAGAATTTGGAAATATTTTGAGAGGATGCTGTGAAGCAAACAGTTTAGGCCAGAAGGAAGGCCTGGAGGGTGGAAGCATAGCCCTGGAAGGGTAGGGCATAGCAGAGAGAGGGAGGAGAGAGATTGAAGTGCTGCCTGCTTGGCTCCCCCTTCTCCCATTTCTGCTCTCTGAGCACAACCTGAAGCAGATCCCCTGCTGATATGGAGGTCACACGGTTTATTTCTGTCACACTCACGTGGCCTTGCCAATACCGGGGGAGCATGAATCAGAAGCTTATTTTAAAACCAAAAATATATGGTGTCACTTCATATTCTGATAGCATCCAAGGACCAGTTAGGATCAGGGCTTTGTCTGTTACATACTGAATCTATTACAAGGTGAACACATGTGGTGTTGTTGATCCTCTGAGAAATTTCAGCCCAAGGTGCAACCAGCTGTAGAAGGGAGGGCAAAGGAGCTGAGTGTTGGGTGGTCTGCATAATGCTGGAAAGAAGGCAGAGAGCTATATGCAAAAAACTGTCACTTAGAACTATTTAGGCAAGTAACTGAAAGACTTGGAGCAGAGGAAAAGACCTTCTTTGTTTAACTAAACATTAAAGACATCTGAAAGATCTGGGGTTGATGTGGGGCTGGGGTGGGAGGAGGCAGGACAGGCAGGTGAGCAGATTAATGGCATTGTTGCAGCTTGCCCATATGGTGTTTGGGCTCTATTTCCTCAGCTATATTTATCTGCTGGGATATTCTTGATACAAACTTGATCTGGAAAAATCAAATCAATTTATTTAAAAAGGTCAGCTTCATCAGAACTGTATGACTGAGCACCTACTGTTTTTCAGAGCTTGTGACCTGTGTGTGCAGGTGTCTGACAGCAGCCATGACTGTCAAACAAACTGGAGAAGAGATGAAGACATGACTTGTGCTAAGGCTGTAAAATGGAGAGGAGGGAGAATGAAACCAGTTTGTCACATGTTGCAAAATTGTCTCTGTCTCATTTGTCACATCTCCCACTTATTAATTTTTCTCTCCAGGCACTCAAATGAAAAAGCAGAAAGGCAATTAAATGATCTGTGCATAGATGCTACTGCCATCTCCAGAAGAAAAAACCTAATGCTTGATCAGAATAAGAAATTTATTAAACTCTGGCTAATGATACTCTCCTTCAACCTAAGCACCACTGCTGGAATAGGATATTCAAAATTTTCCTGTCTCCTGGAAAGTCCATGGAGTTGGAGGCAGTATGATGGAAACCTCGGCTAGGTATGTAGCATTCAGCAGCTTCACAGATGAGCTTCCAGGAAATCTTTACAGCTTTTGTAATAAAAATAGCATTCATATATGACTTTGTTTATGGTGAGGCCCCAGGGTGAATTGTTTGGGTTTTGTCAGTAAAATTGCTTGCCAGTTGGTCTTGCAGAGAACAAGAGTAAGGGTGAGCCTCACGGAGTTTAAACTCGATGAGAAGGAAATAATATTTGAAGAGAAATCATATTTTGGACCCAGCAAGTTTGACACTGGCTAATGCTGCCAGAGTTTGAATATTATTGAATTCAACAATCTTTTCCATCAAATTCCAGAATCATCTGGAACATTCTCTCTTACGTGAAATAAATGCTCGCAAGCTGCCAGGTGATTAACTCTGTTAACTGAGATGTAAGGGTGTCTCAGGAGACTCTGCTTTGTTTTGCTACTGTAATTTCCAGTAAAGATTTGGTCAAGACTTGAAACTGTCTCAAATGATGTATTTTGCAGCTTTAAGTTAAAATTCAGACGTGCCAAAAAGTTTTTGATTGTTAGTTTTTCTGGCTGAAACCACCTAATTTTTCCACAGCGCTTTGTCCATGGAGTTATGGATCACTGTTTTATCTCTCTGGCTTCAGAAAAGACAAACACTGTATCATCTTCTAAGTGTGAGGGAAAAAAAAAACTACTGAAGTATTAGTAAGAATTTTCAAGGGATTGTAAATTAATCAGATATTGTACAAATAAACACTGACAGTGTAGGCCTAGTGAAAAGATTTAAAGCCTAAAAGAGACAAGCCACTGGTTACATTTAAAGGAAAGCGTAGAGGTGGAGAAAGAACTGGATTTGAGGAGGAATCTAAATTGAGAGGTCATTTGACAGACAAAATGAAAGAATAATCAAGCATAAAGAACAGCAAAAAATCAGTCACAAAATAAAGCAAGGAAGAAGTAAAATCAGTTAAATCATTTAATCACATTTGCCTTTTCACAGCTGAAATACAGTTAAAGAGATCTAAAGATTATTTATAGGAAAGAAATGCATTTGAAATGAAAAAACATCAGATGCATGTGAACATTGCTGCTTTGTAAACCATAGCAATACTATTTATAAAGAAATGGTGACTGATACTAGAGATTTCAAGAACCATTCCTGCTGTGCATTATCCTTCAGCTGTATCTTACATCAAGATGAGTGACAGGTCTTGCTCTTCCCACACTGGTTAGACTTTGGAGATTCCCCAAGGTAAGAAAATCACGAGTTTCTGAAAGGAAAGGCCGAGGACAGGATGAAACTTCTTTCTGTATCAGACTTCAGGATTCAAGAAATGAGTTACTACGAGGGGATCTTAAGAAAGTGACATTGAAAAGACAACTCAATTTGCTTGAAAAATATATTGACATCATGCAGTAGGAAAGAACAAGCTCCTGAAATTTTGCTGAAGTGCTGCAATGTCAGATAACCTCCAGCATGGGGCGTGGATGGTAGACAAGGAGATGTGGAAGTCAGATAAACTGAGGCAGGATCTCAAATAGATCCTTCAGGGAAGAGCCAATTGAGTTTTCCAGGTCAGCACATGAAGCTCTCAGCATCCTTCATTACGTAACCTGGGCAAGAGATCCTGCAGGCTGTTGGGCATGAGCCAGGGTGGAGAGCTGCAGTGTAGGAACCTTCCCTGGCAGGAGCAGGAGGAGATGCAGGACTGACCTAGGAGGTATTTCCCCTACTCATCAAAAAGGAACAGGCACAGAGAAGCCACGGGGAGCACAGATTGCCTTCTGTGCAGCTCGAGTGTCTCACCTTCTATTTTTAACTGTCTCGTGGAAGCATTTAGGAAAAGCAATATAAAAGAGCAAGAATGTAAATATTATGGTTTCAAGGATATCAGCCCCAGTCCAAGTGCAAAAATCTGCCTTTCAGTGAAAGCTTTGAGGGGCTCCTAGTTCAAAGGATTCCAGAGCTGTGGAGAGGCAGCTATGCACATTACTTTGTCTCTATCAGTTAGCCCTTATTGATGGCAGCCAAGTTAAAATAAGGAAGAGTATCCCTCTTAAGCAGCTCTGAGAGGATAGAAACACTGCCCTGGTAAAGAGCAGCTAAAAGGTGGTAAATACTTTTTCAAATGACAGAATAATTTTTCTGCTGAGGCTGGAAATGTCAGTGTTGAACTTTTGCTCGTGCCTCAGACCTCCTGGAGCAATTGGCTATTTCAGTGCATGGCAAAATACTCAGGGAAACTCCCCACAGTTATAAGGCTTTGTTTTAGGAGGGCCTTTTGCTCTGCATACATGTAATGATCTTATTCTGGTTTTATCTTTCAGGATTAAAGGACTGCTGGCAGATATTTTAGGATTAAAATGTGGGTTAGACTTGGCTTTTTGTTTTGTTTTTTACAGAGTCTGATATGAGTGGGAATATCTGTGAGCTGGAAAATACATCTACAATACCCCTGGAAACCGCATGTTTTTATTTAAATGCAGTCCTGCTGTGTTTAGTGTCAGAGCTAAAAAGGGAACCTGGTATGAACAGAAAGTGAAGCAGAAAACTACAGTTTGGCTTCCCCAAATCATTGAATGGCAAAATCAAGAGACTGTAAAAAGTGGATGCTTAAAATGTTTTGGATTTAACTTAACATACTTTTTGTTGTTAAAGACTCACTTTTAAAAATACACTGTTTGCTAATATAGCATCTTACATATCCATAGACTGGAGAGCAGCCTGCATAAGTTCCGGTCAATTAATTCTTTGCTAAATTAGCATAAGCATGTGTTCAAAGATTTTGTTACTTTTTTTGATTTATTTCTCATATCTGTAATCACATAAGGTCTCTGTGTTGACAACATGAAAATGCTTTCTAATTTGTGATTAGTGCAGAGCAGCAAGAGGAAGAGTTGGCATGACTAGCTCTTAACAAGTAAGGTATGTGATTCTTTTTTATCTCTTAGCCAGGGCTTTGTCAGAGCAGAGGAGCCAAGATTGGTTAGTACTCAGACAGGCTGCTGAAGTTTCAGTCTGGTTTTCTAATTTAGAAGTGCTACTGGATGACATAAATGGTAGGAATAATTGTGAATTCTATGTGAAAAAATCAAATGGGAGTCGTGGAGACTGTAGGAATGGGTCTAAGTAGCCCTTTAAAAGTTAGAAACAACTTCAAAAATAATTATACCTTGTGTGAATGTTTTGCTTATATTTCAAGTGAACTTTTTTCTCACTGATGCATTGTTTAAGCTCACATTATGATATTTATTTGCAATCTAGTTCAACTCAAGGAAACTAAAAACACTGAAGGCTAATCAGTGAGCTATCCTTGAAAAAACACAGGACTGAGAGACTGGCCAAAGCCAGCAAGAAAAAGGGTGTTTAGTCTTTTCAGAGCCCTTCACATCTCTGGGAAGACTTCAAGAGAAAAAGGTTGAGGGCAGATAATGACAATACAGGTTTGGAGAAAATATTGATCCTATCGTGTTTCTTTTCTTTTTTCTTGTCTTGCCTTTTTTTGTCTGGTCTTATTTTCCCTACTTTTTCCCCACTCTGTTTAAACAGAGAGAAACATAGAAAACCCAACAGGAAATCTGTAGCCAGAGTGTCCTGCAGCTTCAGCACTCTTAGGAGATGCTTCCCTTCTCTCATCCCTAAAGCAAAGATAATCTTAGTTTATCTTGTTTCTCAACTAACCTGTCACAGAATGCAATATTTCAAAAGTACCAAGTTTATTTGAAAACCATCAAGTCTTGCAATGGATTGCCTGGGCAGAGGGGGTAACTGGGCTGGAGATGGTGGGGGATTCTGAGCAGTCTCAAATGGTGAAAGGAAAAGATTGGTGGAGAAGGAAAAGCCTCCTGTGCCTACTAAAATGCCATGTACCTAGGACTGGTCCTGTGTAAACTGTCAGAACTCCCAAGTCCTGGCTTTTTATACTGTACTTGAAGTGAGACCAAAGGATGGAAAACTGGTTGTCTGAGCTATTTTGAGGTTTTTATTATGTTCAGGGATTAATTTGGATGACAACAATGGTGTTTTCAGTGCAACAAGTAGAATTAAATAAGCAATCTGGCAGAAGATCTGAGAAACAGAAGGTGAAAATAAATAAAATGGAGCAGTGAAGAATGCAGAAAGAAACAGAAAGTGTTCAAAGGCATGTAGGCTGTGAAGGCTGAAGCCAAATTCGTATGCAAATACCTAAGGTACAAATCCTCTTCCCTCCTTTTCTCCTTGCCCTGACCAGGTGCCTATGCAGCCCCTTGCCCCCTCTTGTGTTTACTCTCATGGCAGAATTTAAGCAATGGAACAGAGGAAAAAGGAGGCAGATGTGACTATGTGGGAAGTTGCTTTGCCACTCAGATTTGTATGGGAACCACATCTTTTCCTGGAGTTTGTGGAAGGGGGATTTATTCTTTCAGCATTTTGAGAAAGACTTACGATTCCACCTGGCTTTATGCACAATAGCTTTTCTGTCTGTACTCTTTATCTTTCCTTGAGAGCTTTCTGACTAAGTTATTTTCCTCCTGGGATGTATAAAGTATACTCTCACCTACAGTGGGATAAAAGACTCATGAACACAAAGGCCTCTGCTGAAGGCCTTTTGTAAGTATTGTCCATTCCCATCTAATTTCACCTGGAGCTCGTCTGTAGGGCCTTACTCAGATTGGGCCATGTGGTAAGGCTTTATAAACTCAAAATGGTGTAGCTGTGTTCTGTGATACTCACTCTAGGAAGTTCACACCAAGGCTCTAAATTAGCAACCCATTTAGGCTTTCTAATTGTAATGGTTTTTAAGTCATCTCACTCCAGGCAGTGGTACAGTGAAAGCTGAAATCATGCTGGAGTGCTTTGCTGGCTCACAGCCCAAGCTGGCTCTCAGTGTGTTATAAGCAGCCTTTCCTGGGATGGTGTTGAATTAGAATTGTGGTAAAGTATTTCTAGCAAGATGACAAATCACCTCGCATCTAAAGGTTTTATTGCTTTTTCCGCTGTCTATGAATTCAAAAAGGAGGCCATTCCTATGAAAAATGGCACTTGAGAATATGAAATTTCCAGAAGAATCTGGGATCTCTTTTCTAACAGAAGCTGAATGCATGGTGAACAATCCCTTTTGTTACCTCGGGAAACAGTGGTCACACGATTGTGTGAAGTTTTGGACCTGCAAAATTAACCAAATTCTGGGAAATACCTCTGGTTCTAAATTAAATTTACCTTAGTGCCCAATCCTGCACTGAATTCTGCACAGAGCTGGTGTGAGAGGGCTTCAGAGAAGCCTGTGAACCTGCATGTCTGTGTCCAGTTCCTCCTAATGCTTCTCTTCTCAATTTCTCAGTACAGAGCTGCTCACTGAGTCCACCCAATATCCTTCTCCTGAAGAAGAGACTACTGTTTGTGAAACAAATTAAGTCAAGAGTTACACAGTATTGAGATTTTCTGCTCTTTCTGTGTTTCTCCAGACACTTCTGTTGTGCTCTAGCAGGTACCCCAAAGAGCCAGACTCTTCTGTACTCTGTAGCTGCAGAGTGAGTAATCTGAAACCATGTAATTTATTTAATGCCATTTCACTACTTAGCTTGCAGAATCTCTGTGAGAAATATTCCAGGTGCTTTGACCTTATTTTTTTCAGATTTGTTTTGAACAGCATGTCTGGAACATGTGTTTCATGTGTTATATTTCCTCTGTGGATTCATCTTTGACATTCAATGTGTGAACTTTTCTTATAATTAGTTCTGATCAGTAGAGCTAGTTCAAGTACCACTGCAGATAGTTTAACTTGGATTTCTTGTTGGCAGTCACAAAACACTCACAGGACACAGTGCTGGAGCTGTGCAGGAGTGGAATTCTGCCTCTGACTCACTTTGTACTGAAGTCAAAGGATATTCAGGCACACTTTGGATGCCCACAGCAGGTTTGCAAAGCCAGTGGTCAAGTATATAGTAAATGTATTCAACACACAAATTTACTCAGATCCCTTGGTTTTTTTAGTTAGATAAATCTGTCTCTCAGCTGGATGAGGTTTTATTCCATGATTTCATAAGTACTTGCTTTACAAACATCTGTAAATTTAAAGCAGACTTACTTTCAATACCTTTACCAGTTGGGTTTGATTGCTTCAAGTACCACCTGAGGAGAAAAACAAAAGGAGCATTTCAGTGGTTAGAGCAGACTCATTGAATATTGAAATGTTCTTTTTTTTCCCCTTTAGTTGTTTGGGGTTTTGAGTCGATTTTAGGGAGGGATGTGTTAATTAGTCATGGGAAAAAATCCAAAGTAGCAAGAGCCTAAAACCCAGACTGCTCCGGAAACGGTGTGAAATTTTTTCTTTACCTTTGATTGTATATCTTGCCTGCACTATTTTTGCCAACAATTGCAGAAGTCTTGCCTTTCAGGAAGGAGATGAGGCCACTGGAGAAATGTTGACTGTTTTATTCATGATTATCCGAGTATCATTACATAGTTCGCTGCGATGACTTTTGTGTCTCTGAGTGCGAGGGCAGACAGAGCCGCTAGCGCAGAGAACACGAGCTGCGTTTTGCGAACGCCTTTTGCCAGGGACCCTGCAAAGCTCCCGTGGGCTGGGAGGCTCTTCCCTGGCCCCCAGCTCGCGGCCTGCCCGGCACACCCTCTGTGTACATTCTGCACATTCCAGCCGGGAATTTGCTTACATAACCCCGGCTGCCCTGCCTTCCTCTCCCCACACAGGTGAAGCGCCGGCTGCCCTGGGCTCCGGCTCCCCGGCCTGACCCACGGCCACGCTGCGCCGCGGGCTCGCTGCTCTGCCTCCCATGGCCAAGCAGAGTCCCAGGCTCGGGGGATTTCTTTCAGGGCAGAGTTAAGTGTGGCTGCTGCAGGAGCCACGCTGGCTTTGTGTGTTACTGTACATTCCTGAACTGAGCTCCTCAAAGCTGCCCACCTGGGAGATGGGAGCAGGGTGGGTGCTGGAAGGCTGAGCTCAGCACACGAGGCTGCTGCTGTTTGCTCATGCTGAGCAAACCTGGGCACTGTCCTGAGCCAGCTCTTCCCTCCCCACAGAGGAGGAAATGCTAACTCAGCTTGTTAAAAAAAAACAACCAAAAAAGCAACCCCCTAAACAAACAGTCCCCCCCAAACCTCTGAGATCCTTGCATGCAGATGTGCTTTAGGTACCAAGAATGTCTACACAGATCTAAAATGTTCATCCAGGACATGAGTTCAGGTTTCAGCTTTTCTTGCCAGGTGCTGGTGATTTCACAGAAGTGAGCATTTTTCTACTTGGATTGCTCTAACCATGCTGTCAATATTCTGTTGGGAATAACTGGTAACAAATAATTCTAATGATAGTGTTGTCAATGGCAATACCCTTAATAAATAAAGAAGTTCCTGCTCAATGGCAGGTAGCACATGCAAAGGGAGTAATAGTCTACGAAGACTGTTCTATAAACAAGCTTATTGTTTATTTACTGGTTTAGGATTTTTAATTTTAAAATTTGGTTTCCTAAGATTTTAAATGTCCCCTTTTAACCATCATTGGATTCATCTGTAAAAATTTCTGCTGGAAAGGACACAGGACAGCTTTCATTTCCAAAGTTGCAGAGCACTTCTGGCTTCCACTGCAATTGTGGGCATGCAGGAACTTTAGGAATTAATTGTTAGTTGTTGTTATTAATTTATTTGGGAAACACAAACATTGTGACTCATTAACTCATGTCTTGAAAAATGCTGTACTCTTTCTTCACAATCAGCAAAGTGCTGGAAAGCTCTGCCTTCTGACACTGACATGAAGTGGAATCTGAGCAACAGAATTATGAATGTGGACTTACTTCAGTAACCTAAAAAGCCCAGGAAAACTGGTGATGATATACAACACAGACAAAAACCCCAGGAGTTCAAAATCATGTGCTTTGTCTCTTTAATGAAACCACCAGAAGATGTCTGAATGACATAGGCCATATATAAATATGATGTCACCAGCTTGAGAGCATGTCTTCCTGAGGTCGGTGCATTGGTTCCTGATCTGGGTTTTTAATTTGATGTCATCTATTTGATCATTATATCCTGTTTCTTTTTAAATTCTTGGCTAATTTACTTTCTTTTGCTGTAATTTCCATTTCCAAATTCTCTGATAAGTGTCAGCCAGTGCCTTTTCAGACATTTCCTCTGTATATAACCCAGAGAGCTGCTTAATCATAAGTCGTATGTGCAGCAATATGGTTTTATTATTATTCATGTCTTTCTAAAAGCTGAAGCCAGATCTTAATTTGAGAACAGAATAGCTGAGGCTTTGAAAAAAAGGGAAAGAATAGGAAGTCAGTCACTGTGGACCCAACAATTTCCTTAGCAGCCTTTCATAATACAGAGCTCTGTAAGGCACTTTTCACTCTTAGATTCTGTCACCTGTGTGTCTCGGTATCTGCCCTTCTGCTTTCGTGCCAGTCCTTGCTCAGGCAGGTTCTATACCAGAATTGAAGGGATGTGTTTCTGAAAGCTGGACTTCAGAAGGAATCTCCTTCCTGACTCTTCTTTGCTGTGCTCCTTTTTGGAAAGGACAGAATCCCTCTGGGAGGGACCTGTGTGTCACTGAGTCCCCAGTTCATGGTGTCATCTTTGAGAGTGGCAACAGTCCCAGGACCTCTCAGTGCCATAAGTACCAAATTTCACATCTATGTTCTTAGTGAGGAATATAAATAGAAATCAAAACCAGTTGGGCAAATGTGTTCTCTAAATGGGCTGCAAAGAAAAGCCTCCTGGCTGCACTGAAACTCCTCTGTCTGTATTTCCATCGATACATTCTGTTTGCTGGTTGTAAATCAAAATCACTGTGTCTGAAGATACTTGCAAACAGATCATCTGGTGTAGAACTATTAGGCGAGAGAGATCATCTAGCACAGGAAATATTTTATTGGAGTGAAGAAAAAATGGAGAAATTGACTAAAAATGCATTCTGTTTTGCACTATTTAACGCTCGAAAAATAAACTGGGAAAATCTTTTCCTCTGTTCTTCTCCTTCCCAGACATGTGTACTCATAATATTTAATGGAGTGTAATTGCCTGAAAGAACTGGACCATTAATACACCTTTCTATGGCTCCTTGATACATATGTGAACAATTTGAATAAAAAAATGTTGATTTGTAGTGATTCTTAGACATCTTGTGGTAGATCATCTGTACTGGACAGATGGATTTGGTCGCTGTAAGTCAAATAAATAAATTAGCGCTATCTTTGAAATGTATAGCCACAACTGGCATCTCTAGTTACTGTACTCCCCTCCCTCAGCTCAGATCCCTTCCCCTACACTGCTGAACTGGCCTAACTTTATATTCTGCTTGGCCTTGAGTCAGAACAGAGGACCACCTGCAGGAGAGAGATGTGAAATGTTATGCGTGCCTTTGCAGTGGGATAAAGCACCAGAGTACCAAGTCTGCAAATATTTTACTGAGCAGGTCATGTATTAAGTAAAGCAATGAAAGGTAAAATGATAAATGATGAGGTCATAGTTTTAAAAGTGGTGTCCAGGTGGTGGAAAGCCAAAGGGCTGAGATGTAGAAAAAAGGGACTTCCTTTCAACTTTTGCCTGACTTGGTGTGTTGCCTTCATTGCATGGGATGAAGCTGGTCTGTCTCTGGGAGGGTTTTGGCCTGTTTGTGTAGAGATCTGCCTATAAAGCAGGAACCTTGTAAAGGAAGGATATAAATCTGCTTTTGACTGTCTTAATTCATCTTTTCAAGTGCCTCATAGGCTGCAAAAACACATTCTCTATAGTGCTAGATTTTTACCTAGTCTAATGTGACTACTTGTGAAATTCTTTAATCAATTCTGCCTGACAGGGCCAGTCATGAAGGCTGAATTTAGACATTTTTCCTCTCTTCCTCCTCCCCATTTTTAACCCAAAGCTGTGTATCAGCTGGTACCTGCAATCTCCAAACCAACCAACTTTCCACCTATTGCAAACAACTTCAGGTGAAAACTTTGTGTCCTGTCCTGTGTTTTGGAGTTAGTTTTCTGCCCAATTACTTGGTTGCAGAAGAATCTAAGAACTGCAGGAAATGGGGTAAAAGGTGTTGGATTGAAGCAGGGCATTTAATGCAACTTCTATGTCCCTTCTATTATGAAGTGGTGTTAGTGTATCCCGGAGGGAGATGCTGTTTCATTTGAAACTGCCTCTCTCAGTTGGGACGGTTCCTTTAGTTCAGTGTGTGATCTGGGTGCCTGGGTGTGAAAATACACAGGTAGACTGATGTGGGTAGCACAAAGGTATGGGGTGGAGGGCCCATCAGTCATTTTTCAAAGCACTCATGCTTTGTCAACTATGCAGCAAGCTGCTTTCTTCTCCTCCTTCTGCCTGGGGCAGTGGAGCATCAGTCAAATATTTTCAGAGTGAAAGTCAGTTGTTTTCTGGTGGTCTGGAGAGCTCAGTGTGCTTCCTAAGGGTCACTTCAAGCCAGGACTGAGGTGAAGGGGAAGTGAGAGGGTGTGGGCAGGAGAAGGGCAGGCAGGGGGACAAAGCTGATCTTCTGTGGCAGCAAAGCTGGGAGCAGGTAGAAAAGATGGTCCTGTAAACTGGCACAATTAAAAGAGAGTTTCAAGAAAAGAATTCAGGTTTGAATAATATGCATATGTAATTTTTGCCCTTAGGCTCCCTGCTTAAAGAATAAATTGCACTGGTGTTCAAGGACAGTAGTTTTCTTATTTCTCAGGGACTTTGTTTCTGAGGGGCAGAATTCATCTGCTCCTTACCTGTCACTGCCCTAAGGGGATTCCCCTTTCAGTAATGTCATTGCCTCCTTTCCTGAATGGAAAGCTCATGACAGATTCAGAGGTAAGAGTGGTGGCCCACTGCCATCATCCTGGCAGTCTGTACTACCTGGAATGTGCTACCTTGTAGCATAAAAGGCTTTCTGGTGGAAATATATCCTGGGGTGCCCATGGCCAGGGCACAGCAGTGGTGAAGAGACAAGAGAGTTGTGTCCAGCCTGGCTGTGCACTTGCTCAGTGCCAAGTCCTGAACTCTGTCTTGAACCTTCTTTCTGTTTGGAGAGAGGAGAAAGTAGGAAAATGCACTCCTTTCCTAAATGTAGTGGAGAATTAGTCCTCAGGCAGGAGAATCACACAGTTACCCCATGTGAATTTATTTATCTTTCTGTGTTTGTATGTAATAACACTTGGAAAGCACACAAACACTCATGGCTCAGCACTGAGTGAGGCAGTGCTGAAGCACAAAGTAGGCAAATTCAAAATTGTTTGGACACTTTTCAGAGCTTCTTGTTATCTCATTTGTGCATTTAATGATGATTGTGGGTGCAGTTTTTGAGGTTTGGATGCCACAGGCAGCAGTTGGAGGGAAGAGTCCTACCTGCAGCAGGGCACAGTGACAGCACTGATAGCCTGGGGTGCTCTGTGTGGCCAGAACAGGCAGTCCTGTGTGGGATGGGTGATCTACTCTTTTATCTTGGGGAGGCAGGAGTTTGGAAAAAGCTCAGGTTAAGAGTGGAAACATCCCTGGAAAACAGAGGGCTTTTATGATTTTAAGTCATCTATGAGCTTTTGAAAATTATGTTGTCTCTGAAGTCCTCAGCAGAAGCTCTTGGCTAATAAAAGTGTTCAAAGCAGAAAATGCTCCTCACACAGCAGGGGTGGAGCCCAGGTGGGTGCATAGCCAGGGGGGTTTTGCTCAGACAGGCTGAGGAGCTGACAGGGTTTTATGTCTGTTGTAATGATTTATCTGAAAGGCCATGAAATCAGTATAGAATTATCATGCATGTGTCATAAACCGAGTTCTAGCTGAAAAGAGTGAGAGACTGAACAATAAGTTTAAAGGTTGTTACTTGTAATTGTTTTTATCACTATAAAATATGAAAGTATGAAAGGGCTGCTTATAACTCCTGTCCAAGGCACTGCTTCCTTCTGAAGTGAAGCAACAGGATGCAGTAAGGAGAAGAAATTAAATCACAATAATTGAGTAAAATTTTTGATGAATTAAAAAATTAAACGAAAACCTTATGTAAAATTTCTACAGATAAATCAATTCTTTTTTTTTTTCTGTCTTTCTTTTTCTCTCTTTCTGTCTTTCTTGGAATCCACCCTGAACCAGATGTTGGGAGTCTGTAGTTTAGTGTTTTTGGATCCCTGCCCAGACTTTTACCTATCTTTTCAGCTATTTACATGGGTTTTATTTCTCCAGCTGTGCTTTCACTGATACTGTACAGTCACAGACCTCCTCAGTCACTAATAGAGGGAGTTCCTGGACGAACAGTGATACCAAACATCAAGTGGAAATAATTTTGTCTTTACTCAAATAGTAAGAGGATCAGGAGTAATGAAGGGTGTGAAGAAATCTGCTGTGGACAATGATAACACAGGAGGAGGGAAGGGAGTGGCACAGGAATTTTCTTTCCAACGCCATCACAGAGAAGGAGCAGCCAGCTCCTGGGACCTGGGAAAAGGTGCAGGGGAATATCTTTTGTTTAAAACAGACTCAACTTCCATTGTGTCATTTGGCTTTAAGTGATTTTTAAAGTTTTGATGGTCCCTATGTTTTAATTTCCATTAAAATGATTTTCTCCTTTTTATACTTAGCTGATATTAAGGATTTTTAATTGGATCATTGATCCATAAAGATTTGGTATGGAGGAAATGAAAGATTATTGGCATAACTGCTCTGGGCATAGAGAACTGCTGTCATTTGTCTCTTGTGTTATAGTGGGACTGTTTTTGAACAGAAAAGTCATGAGCCTACACATCCCTCCTCTGAAAGACCACTAAATCTAGTTCATGGCATTGCTCAGGCAGTTGCACTAAAACTTTTATTTTGTGTTGGCATACCATTTTGCACATTTCTGAATGAAAGCCTTCCAGCTTGTCTCAGCTGTGAGGTTCAGGCTGAGAGAGGAGAAAGTTTCTCAGCAGAGGGCTGGAGAGGGCTCTCCTGAGTGAGGCTCTATGGTTTTTAAAGGTGTCGAGTGGCAGCCTGCCTAAGAGACTGATGCTTCTCGTTTGGTCCTGACTGGATTGGAGCCAGTGCCCTAGAGATTAAATATTCCACAGCCTGTTACCAATCCCCTGAGCAATCTCCTGTCTCCAGGTGCTGGTCTTTTACACAGACTTCTTCGCAAAAGCAATTTCACTGGCAGGAAGAATCGGCTAGTTCAGTTCAACTGGAATGTTTTAATGAAGTCTCTCATACCAGTCAGCCTGAGGATCATCTAATGGAAGGAAAGGCAAGGGAAAATGGGGATATTCTGGAAGGCTGGTTTGCAGTGCTGTGTCTAGGAAGAGGTGACAGAAGTGTGTGACTGATGCCTTTTGGGAATACCTAAAAACAGAGGCCAGACAGAATTAAGGGAATAAAAAGCAGTTCTATTTATTGAAGGGCCTTCAGGGACATTTTGGGCAGACAAAACTCCCCAGGGGCTACACTCAAAATGGATGACAGGTCACAGGTTTTCACACTTTTATAAGTTTGGCCCATCTGCATATTGGGGCTTAATCTTCCAATTATAGCTTCAGGTAATGAAGTAATTTACCCCCAGTTTGCTCCCCCCAACTCATTTTTGTTTACATTTCTCGGGGTCTGAGGCAGTGAGATGTCCTTGATTCCCAGGCCTAGAGAGGAATTGTTTTGTCTGATGAAAATGTGAAGACAGTAGCTAGCACTGTATATAGAGTTTAGAGTTATGCACTAAAGAATTACAGGGTTAGAAATATATGAAAAATGTAAAATCTAAAATCCTAAGGCATCATAAGAACAGCTGTGATGAGTGTGGGTATCTGAGCTATCTCAGGACAACCATGCTGTGCTGAGTTTGCTGTGGAAAATGCAGAACTCATTATTTCCCAAACAGCTTTAGCAGTAATTATTTGAAAGAAACCCCCCTAAAACACAACTTGTCATGATGGTTATAAAATGGGGGCCTGAGCTATTGTGACCCAGCACAGCTGACAGTGGTGGCCCTATTCTTTAAGGGGATTATATCCCACAATCACTCTGCTTGTCCCTGCTGGTGGCTACTCTACAAATACCCAATATTTATACAAATCTGGATACTTATGAATGTTAATGGAGTATTAGTAGCTTCATTTAGGACAGTATCTCTGAAGGCAAATTAAAATGAGATAGATTTAAAGTTACTAACTTTAGTGTCCAGAGCCAGAAAGAAGTGATCAATGAGTCAAGATTGTATTTTATAACCAACACTCTCTCCTTGGTGCCCCTAAGTTAATTACATGTTTTATTTTTAGAGCTAAATTTTGGCCCCACAGTTCCTTTTCTTCCACACCATTTTCTACCAAAGACAAGGTCTACTACCTCAGCATGGCCATTTAAATTAGTACTTTTTTAGCATGGGGATTTT